>JAHDVE020012438.1:721651-994700 GCA_022606495.2 Halesus radiatus
TTTTTTTGTTATTTTGACAGCTGTTTCGGCGTTTAAGGCCATTTTCAAACTGCGGTTAATCCACATTGTGACGACTTATTTCCATGGTTTTATTTACTCTCACCCCATTCTAATTTGGACGGGTTTTTTTTTTAAATAATAATGAATATAATGATTTATTATCGGTAAAACCGATTTTTTTTTTTTTACAGTAACTCCACACAGGAGACCAAGGAGGAAATAATTTCCCTCAAGGCCTATATCATCTTTGGGGATGCTGTGTGGAGGATAAATGCAGGATGATATTTAGTTAGAAAACAATTTTAATTCTAAATTCTGTGATGTTTTCACATTTATAATGTGTTTTCTCGTATTTAACTGATAATGTTTTCTTAGTTGATTTATTTAAATGTGTTATATTGTTTTTATAATGTGAGCATACTGAGAAGCGGTGAATAGAACTTATAATAACATTATTAAATTTGATTTACATTAAATTTAAAGAAATATATATATTATTATTAAATAATAATAAAACACAAAGACTGGGTCTCAAATTGCTTATTGCTTTTTTGTGTAATGAATATGAAGGAAAATAAAAACTGAAGTATTTTAACTCTACGTGTTCATTTCAACTCTTTCTCTCTAGAATCAAAACTACCTCAATCCAGGCCAGGGCACTGAATCAACATATATTTATATATCATATGTAATGAGGTTGTCTCCTAATAATTTTTTTTTGTGTGAAAATGTTTTACATATATTTAAAGAGCTAAAATAATGACAGTAAAATTGTTGTTTTTTTTATTATCTCCAAAAATGAAGAAATTATGAGTTTTCAAAGTAAAACAGTGACATCTCGAGACATAATTTTTAGTACAATTCACAGTTCGAAAGACAGTAACGCATACTGCTTCGCCAATCATTGTATGTACCGTGACGTCACACACTTATCGCCCGGCCGGCGAGATTCTCCCACAATATCAACATTTTGACAGCTTATAATATATATTTTCGGTATTTTCCAAAAAAAACATTATGATGTATTTGTAAATCACGTGAAATTTCTTTATAGGAGTTACTCATTACGTATGTTGTGAAGTACCTACACAGTTATATTAGGTAGAAGGATATTATATATAGTAGGCCAACTGGAATTGTGTCATGGCCTGGGTTGAGGTGGTTTTGCCACAATTCGCCAAAATAGTGAAAATATTTAACTTTATGCAAAGCGGTCGTAACATTTAAAAAAACTTACGTTTTTGAATCCAAAACTGGGATTTAAACTATAAGTGTCCAATATATTTCAATCTTCAAATTATTCCATGGACCATAAAACTTTGAAATTACCCGATCTTTATCTTTGAAATGGGATCATTACGTTTTGAATGTAATTCCGGGGTTAGTGCCCCATTGTTCAGAAAAAACATCAAGGAGTTTTTACTGCCGCCGAAGTACATTATCTTCGAAACCACTTTCCCAGAAGGGAACTAAAGGACTCCCTCAAAACCGCATAAAACCAAAATGTGTCCCTTTTCCGACGATAAATTCGTTACCTACATAATATCTGTCTTATAAGAATTGGTGATGGGCGCTTTCGAAGCGTTTTGATAATCGAATTATATTTCGAATTGGGTCGACGATTTTTATGTCGAAAAAATTGGACCAAAAAAAAAATGTATATTATTACAGCACAAGAGTCCCAACTGCTCCCAATCGTCTGGAGCCAGTGAGACTATGGCATCCCCAATTGGGGAATGTTATGAGGCTGAAGGTACAGGGGAGGGGAAGGAGAAGTCGAAGAGGAAGGTGGTGAAATTCCTAGCTATTCAGATCTGGTCACCAAACATGACATAAAGCCATTTCAAGCAACTTTTCAATTCTGAGTGGTGGTCTTTTACCAGGGCGATACTGAGAGTATCTTCCACTCTGGAATGTGCGCAAATATACTATATATTATTTTTAATGAATTAATTGTGAAACAACATAAATTAATTAAATACAATTTAATTGCGGACGTCGGGATTTCAACCAGCGACCTTCATATCTGTTGTCGAGAGCCTTACCCCTCGACCATGGAGGCCTAACTAGCCATCGCGACATTTCCCTACATGGGTGGATAGAGAAAATGGAACGCCACTTAAATCTGTCCTGACAGGCACTCCCCACTTTCATTCACATTCATACATTTTTTATTCTGACTCTTGACATGACCTTGCTCTAGTATTTGATTCGTTTGATCGAGCCATATCTTCCTTACCCGTCATAATACATATCCCTGACACAATATGCGTCCAATCTATCGAGTGTCTTTTTCTTCATCTTCTTTCAATAATAATTTGAAATATTTTTCTTTTTTATATTTCTCTTTCTTTCTTTTTTAAATAAAGACAAAAATTCTCGGGTTACGAATAACCTGACAATATTTGAAAATCTCCAACTACCATCACAGTAAGCGGAAAATGTTGCTTGTGTCGTAATAGAGGACTTGGTTTGCCGAGAAATTGAACTCACGACGCCTGGGTGGCACCCAGACGCGATGCCACCTCGGCCACTGTCGGTGATTTTTTTTCGCTATACAGTTTCACTATCATAACAATAAATAATTGAATGACTTGTATAGCGCCGAAATTTTTTTGTGAAAAATCATCTCAAAGGCGCTGTACAAATATTACTTGCTAGGGTTTATCTTACTATGTACAAAGCAGAATACTCGTGTGACGTCAAGTGTTCCGAATGCAATGGTACCAATATAATAATAATAATAATAATTGAATTACTTCTATAGCGCCGTTTTCGTGGGAAAATCATTATAATTAATTTAAATAACATATCGCTTGACGTACAACCAATACCTTACAGCTAAAATTTATTACTAATGGCTTATAAGTAAGATGTATAACAGGATGTTTTGATGAGATGATTTTTTATACACTTTTTTAAATAACGATTTATAAATTCTACGTGTAGTTAGTTATAGGTGTTTGCCGATCTATTTGATTTTTTTTTTAAAGTCGTAATATTTTTCACTGGAGTTCCTTATTATGGTAATGTATTCATGGTTGTAGGCACTTTTTGCACAATTGTTTTCGAATAATTTAAAAAAAAAATTCTTTTCTACCCTTTGTTGGAATAAAACCAAGTTAGTTTACATTTTCAAACCTCCCGGCCAACCGCCTGATGTGAAAAACAGCACCCCGTTGCAACACTAAATAACACTAACAAATACTATAAAATTGCCAGGGTCCTCCCTTGGAAGACGTGGACCTCATTAAACCGCATCTGGTGCAGTCACAGCCGTTGTGCGTATGTGATGCATAAATGGGGCCTAAGGGATTCCGAACTTTGCGAATGTGGACATATTTAAACAACAGAACACACCGTAGAAGAACGTCCCCTTCATCAGTTTTCCTTTAGTACATCTGTGCTGAAACAAGTGACTCCCGACGCCGTCGACTGGCTAGATAACCCACTATGTCCTCCACCAACTCTCCTCCACCATACAAAGAAGACGTTTACATTTTTACAATATTGCTTCATAATTAATTATTTTACGCTAGTTCATTTGAGACTAGTCGCGCGAAATGGGACAAAAGTTTATTTTTAGTTCACCTCTCTCCTTTCATTGCTCTATGCTCCATTGCATGTTGTACAGGCCTTGTGTGCGATGAAAACCCGTGCATATTATCATTATTCCGAGTTCTGTGTTCACCTTCCCTGGAGGGAGCATCTTTGAGCCGCGTTGTCAATAGCTACTTGACCCACATAATGTGAGACGTCACCAGCTGGCAGGTGTTTTGAAGCCGCCCGCGCCGCCGGACAGGGTTGCCACCAAATTATTAAAAACACCGACTATTTCTTTAACTTTGAGGAAGAATTTCAAAATTAAAAATGTGAATAAGTGTCCCAACTGCTGACAGCTGTCCAGAGCCAGTGGGACTATGGAATTCCCAATTGGGATATTTTTTTGTGATTGGGGAAGGCAGGGAGATGGGGAAGAAGAAGGTTGGGAAGTACCTGGCTATTCAGATCTAGTCACAAAACACGGCAAAAATTTTCAATTCGTGAGGCGGGTATGAGTAACCATTCATTGGATAAACAACACCTCTGCCATAGGTCAACTTAAGTGGTTTGCAACATTTGGCGACCTAGCAGGGGTGCCCGGGTTCATGGGGTGAGGTTTGTCCTGGTATTGGCGGCAGATGCGTCTGCCCACCAGCTGCTTGGCAGACTGGATCGGGAGAGGCCGGTTGAGTGAGACCCCTTGGCCTCTCTAGCCGAACTCTCTCGATCCATCGCCTTGCACTGCAGTGGGAGGGATGGATTAATACGTCCGTCACTCCTGGACACACTGATTCCCAGATTCCTACCTACCCATTATACCCTTTTCCTCCCCAGAACTTCCTCTCATTACTTTCTTTTAAAAGACCCTCCAAACAGCATCCCTAAAGATGACATAGGCCCCGAGAGAAATTATTTTCCTCAAGGACTGTAGAGTAAATGTTAAAATAAAATAAAAAAATCATTTCTACGTTGGATCTCGATGTTGAACAATATAATCCACCCCTAGATAGGGGTAGCCCCCGGGGCGTTTGGGTTAGGTTAGGTGGAAGGGGGTGGGGAGAGGGGGAGGTGATCTCTCAGCCCTTTTGTCCCCAGAACAACATCTCGCATTTACCCCTGGTCTTCTTATCACCGCTGCGGCCTCAATTAGGAGTTATCCCGCCCAAGGCCAACCGAACAACATGCCTGCAGATAATTTGCATAGATAAACACAATAAAGTCAAGTTTCTTTAATCCTGAATGCATTTTATTACGACATATTAAGTGAAAAACTGACAAGGGCACGCCGTTGAAATGTGCATAATATGCAATTTTCACTGATAACCTCATTTGGTAATCGTCTCATATCGCTTATTGCTTTTTTTGTATTTGACGGTATGAGGGAAAGTAGAGTTTGCAGTATTTAATATCTGTTTTCATTCGCTTTAACTCTTTCTCTCTATAGTTCTCTGTAGCGACGGCATGAGAGAGCCGAGAAGAATTCATTATAAAAGAGTATGAACGGTTGTCCGATATCTCTTCTTCATCATCTGTGACTTGAGATAATGTGTTGTGTTAATTACCAGTCTATTGATTCCGCCATCTCATTTCATAGTAAAAATAATGTTATAAAGACGTTAAATGGACATTGCAGTGATCAGTAAGGTTTCCATCAGTGGCGTAGCATCCGCCTGTGCTACCTGAGGAGTAAGCATTTGATAAAATAATACTGGGATTTTTTGGTGAAGAACTTAAGTGGTTCATTATTACATTAAACAATTAAGTCTCTGCATTCAGAATTTATTTGTATAATAACAATAATAATAATTGGATGATTTGTGTAGCGCCGTTTTTGTGAAAAATCACCTCAAGGGCGCTGTACAAATATTACTTCCTATTCTTTATCTAATTATGTACAAACAGATACAGAAAATCATACTTACCTGGCAGGTCGCTTCAGATGAACACAGTTTTATTAGAAAATTTAAGTATAGAGACGATAATTTTACAGTTGCTATTTTATCCTCCTTTTCTATTGATGTTACATTTATTAGAAGATTGGTGGCACAAGAAGAGTTGGTATTTATTGAAATATTTATGATTTTTAGGTATGTTATAAACTTCCCTTGAAAAGTTTTTATGCACTTAAAAAAAATTAAGATAATCTCTATTCAGATGTCTAGTTAAAAAGTAAGTACATGAAATTTCCTCGATAGAAAAAAATCGCAAAGTATGCTCCGAAAAATATAAATAACGTGTGGTTCTGTTATTTAACATGTTATAGGTATGAAAAAATTCACAGCCTTTCTTTAAATGGTACTTTAGTCAGTAGTCTTGAGATTTTTGCTCTATTCTAAATATGTTGTGTTTTATTAAATATTTTCTAAATGATCGCTTACGCCCTAAGCGTTATTCATACTAGCGCGCTCCCACTCTCTTCCGTATTAACTTATCTCCTTTTCAAACAATGTTCAGTTTCCGCTCGGAGGATAAGATTAAGATATTGGATAAACAATACACGAGTAAGCAAGGTGAAGAGACGTGACCTGTTCAGGTCGAGAGTCGCAAGTGCCATTATTTTCGATAGACGCATCCGGAACATTTTTCCGCTAGTGTATTTTAAGGTATTTTATTGGTGGCCATAATATAATATTAATGTTATTTTCTTGTGCTTTCAGCGGACTGGGATGCAGAGGCGGTGGCGCGGGCGGAGATCCTCCGGCTGATATACCAGGGCAGATTCCTGCACAGCAGCGTGACCCTGGGAGCCCTGGGGCTGCCCCCCGGCCGCACGGCAGTCATGCACCTCGTACCCAGGGAGAACCTGCCAGAGCCAAACTCTCACGGTAATATATATATATGTACATTCTACATACGCTCGCAAACACTCCTGTGTTTCATAATCCAAACAGTGCCTGTGACACTGTGGCTGTTCTTTGGAAACGTCTGTTTTTGTCCTACCATAAACGTTTATGAGATGATCCCATAAGCCATTTCTTCATACATGTTTACCGTATGAGTTAGTTATCTCTATCGCTGACTAATCTCTCTTGCACAGCTAACGTACAATTATATCAGTACTGCCGTGGTAAGTCAAAACACAGTAATTACCGTGGGAGCATATTTAAATTGGCCTACTGTACCGATTTTTTGCCAAAACACTTGTAGACATTTATTCTATATTATCATTACAATGATTTGTAAAAAAAAAATTTCTGTCGAAAATATGCTTTTCTTAAATCAATACTTTGTTTAAAACCACTGTATTTGATATGTAAATATCTACATGTTTCAGGAGTAATAAATATCAAATGAAACACTCAAACTTTGTTTTAGCCACATTTATTTTACGTGCCTACCGGTTTCGGAATAACCATTCCATCGTCAGGGTAAAGTGTATACATAATTTGAAGAAATATGTTTTTCTGTCTTTACTGTGTTTTTACTTACCAAAGGTGAATGTTTATCGGTAATTGTGGTAAGTAAAAAGCAGTATAATATTTTACTGTGTTTATAAGTATAACAAGACGTTTCCCTTTTTACATCTTTATTTTATGTATAAAAAAGGTTTTAGAACAGTAAAAATGCGGAAAATATAATGAAAAAAAAACTGCATTCAAACGTCAAAAATCTAGGTTACAATAACGTTGCCATAGAGTGAAAGGCAGTGCAGCAGGAGAATGTATTTCAAGATGGTAGATAAAAACACAGCATGTTCGTAAATGCAAGGCTGAAGCGTAGTGATCAAGATCAAGAAAGGGACGCTTAGATGGGTTTGGGCATGTAGAGCGAATGAACGAAAAAAGGAGTGTAAGGAGAATATATGACGCGAATGTGAATGGAAGAAGAAGTCGGGGACGACCGAGGAAGGAATGGCATGATCAAGTGAATCAAATACTTGAGTCGGCCCATGTCAGAAGTCGGAATAATAGAGAATGTATGAGACGTTGTATGAAAGTGAATGAAGCAAGAAGTGTATGCCAAGATCGAGTTGTTTGGCGGTCCGTCCTCTCTGCCCACCCCTGCGGAGAAACGGCGTGATGGTCAGGTAGTTAGTTAGTTAGTTATGTTCGTAAATGTAAATATGAATTCGGTGATTTCAACGTAGGAACTTTGTTTTTACTTACAGAAACATAAATACTGTGTTTTTACTTACTAATAGCGATGAAATTGCAATAATATCAAATACAGTATCACCTTTTTTTAGTACGAAAAACCTGTAATAGAAAATTATGTCTCTTATAAAACATAATCAATTTGATACTTAATAACTTCCCATAATCAACTCATTTTTCCTGATTTTGGTAATTACTGTGTTTGTTTGTACTTACCATGGCAGTATAATCTGTTTGTGTAAAGTTTTCTAAATCTTTTGTGGTTCTAATGACACATGAACCTAATGTATTTGTTTTCTATTTGCAGATCAACGACAGAAGAGCAAAGGCGGGTCCAGCAGTTGTTGTTCCGCCTCGTGCTGTATATTGTAATGCACACACCCCGCCACGTGTACATAGAGCACTCCCACCACCACCAACAACAACAGCCACCGACACCGCAGTCGGGCCCGACCGACACCAACCAACCGAACAAACATCCAATCAAACAAACACCCGACCGACTAGCTCCCGCCGGCACCATCGTCTCTCACTTCCAACTTGATACCGATCTCCTCCAGTCAGTGCTCTCCCTTCTCACCGTTCGTCGTTGGATGTAGTTAACAAACACTAACAGACTGTCGTGAAGCAAGCGGACTCTGACATTTTATCGACGAACCGAGTGTTAAATGTGAGACGTTGTTTACTTTTGATTCGAGGATATGAAAGTATTAAACGGACGAACATGTTTCTTAAACGTAAGAGTAGATATCAGTGTTGTGTCTGAATTCAAAACCATCGTGTTTATTTATTTAAATATATATATTGTAACTTCATCGTGGAAATGCTCAAGAAATGATAAGAATGCGTAATTTTTGAGGAATTTAAGTTTTTTTTTATTTGCGTCAGTTTATTTTTATTTTTTATTTCGAACGCTTCGTGGGAAAGTGAAAGTTACGTTAAATGTTTGTGTACATTGCTCTGTATGTTTGATTAATGAATATTTAAAATGTATATTGGATGTTTAACAAAGAATAAATAATACTACAATATGATGTATGGACGTTTGAAAGTGTACTGAAAGACTTTAATGACATTATAATCCCTGTGTAGATATTCAAGTCATAATTACTAAATAACCATTTAGCTCTCATAACAAATTTTATAAACGTGTTTATGTGGAATGTGAATTAGTCGCATTTTGTCCAAATGTTATATTTTATTGTGAAAGCTATGTAGCATAAAGATGCGCAAAAAAAAATATTTATACTTAAATAAATTCAAAATAATAATCAATATTCTTATAACAAAGTTGATTGACTAGAATTTCTAAAGCAAAGGAATGTTTTTTGCCTAAAAGATCTAATTTTTTTTTCATCCGTCGATCGCTTGTCCTAATGATTCATCGTTGGACATGTCTGCACGTAATATTGACCAGTTTGTCTGTTTGTTTGTTGCGGAGGATGTATTATTGTGCGTAGAGTTTAGTTTGTGACGTTTAAAGGACTGCTAAGTGAACACCGTTTAATTTAAAGTGTATTATGAATAGTGATAACTGTGTATAGACAATTGAAGTATTCCTAAGTGTTCTCCTATTGAACAAAAAATCTCATTTAATTTACCGTATTATATTTCGTAAAGAAAAGGCGTGAATACAAAACAAAGGGAATAATAAAACATGATTGTGTCGGATACTAATTACTAATTATTGTGTTGAGATGTTAGGCTTAGCTAGTGTCGGATATTTGATGCAGCGGGCTCTGAGCACCGCTCCCTCTGCCGTCACCAACAAAGCTTACTTCTATGGATGATTGCCAAATCATTTGAACCGATAAATAAAGATGGGCCAATTTCACATTTCCACCTGTACCCACTAAACTTAACAAACTTGCTGCCCCGGTTACAATATTTTATTAATGTCTCATTTGTATTATATAATACGTAGGTTATAAATCTATCCAGAACTTAACATAAAACTCTTTCTTGAAATTGTAAGTTAATTTGGTTTTGTTTTCTTTTTGAGACAGTATTGGGAGCGGTGCTCCGAAGCCGTTAAGTGTAAGAAATAAGTTAGGGAGAAATTTAGCAAATGTTAATATTTGTATGTATAGCGTAATAACAATATATTTACAGGTGCGATAAACGAATTGAGAAAATAATAATTATGCTCGTAACGATTCTGCTGTAATTGGACGTGTATTATGTAAATACTTATTAATGTTGAACGCTTCTCGCTTCCTACCATTCTAACAATAGTTTGTACCCATTTTGACATGCCTCACGATGGAAACCTCCGTAGATGATGGTTTGTTAATTAACCTTACATTCATAATGAATACCTGTTCAGCGGTCAGCAGTTTTCAAGCTCTTCATAGAAAGAAATGTGAGAAGTGTTGATTTTATCAGAGAAAAACTGCAATAATTGAATTGGTCTATCGAAGTTTTGCCGTATCTAGAAACAAATAAATGCATTTTATTATTAAATCTGCAAAAATGTCAATATTATATTATACTAGCTGAAATACCCGGCGTTGCCCGGAGCTATGAATGGTTTGGAGTAAAGTTTTGAGGTTGTGATGTGTTACCCCTACCCCTACCCCTCTACCTAAATTTTCCTCTTATTTTGAACGTCCAGTGGGCAAAATTTCATCCAGAAGTACCAAATTTAAAGGGTGGGAAAAGGAGATTGGGGTGGTTTTATGAAATCTCTTGTAGACAGTGACAAAATTTCATCGAGCTCGGAATAAAACTATAGATTTGTATACAAAACAAACACCGCCCGTGGCACTCTTCTTTATATATATAAATAGATTCTCTAGCTATTTCAAATAAATACTTTTAATTTGAATACACAGCATCTGCCCGATTATTAGCAAAACCTCTCCAACTGTTTAAATTCAGTTAAAATAATATTTTCAAAAATAGTAACGCTGGCGTTATCACACCAGTAATAATTTGTATTTATTTGTTTCTGAAACACAAACAGACAAAACACTCTCATGTCTGATACAGTTTATTGTTCATATTCACTAAATTCCGTATTCTAGAACTATTTATGAAATAGGTATCCGTTGTTTTGAAATTCGATTTTAGTGAATTTGGGTGGAGTTTTGTTTGACTTGTGTTGTGGCTAATGTCCAAATGTAAATGTGTAATACAGAAGATATGCTACCACTTTGTTTGTTACCCATTCGTATTGAATTCAATGTATTTGTCTTATGCGTATTATAAACAAATATGAACAATATTTATTTAATGATCGTGAAATAATAAGTTAATGTAATAGTAGCCACATTGTACTGCCATAGTTAAGCCGCCAGCTTCTAATATTGTTTCAGAGATGGCATTTGATGGGTTTAGATTTTATGCTTGTCCTAATTGTTAAATCGTTTATCTCAAATCATAGTTAACCATTTCGATGTATTCTGACTTTATAGTTTACTGCCTTAGAGTTTAAATAATTATTAAAAATCACTCTCTTGCTAAAATGTATTCAATCTTAATTACATTCGATACATTTATTAAATATTCGCCCAATTACTAAGTTATAAAAACAGACAAATATAAAAATACAAATGGAGACCAATGCTGTTTCTAAAAAGAGCGTTGCACCCATTAAAGAATAAAATTACAAATCAGAAGTATTCAATTACACACAGGGTTATTCAAAATAATGGATTCAATTTCGTATCGCTATATTTCCTACATGTTAATTGAAAGAGGAGGTCCGAAAGTTTCGAATCCCACTGCTAGATCGCTCATAGTTGCGCAAACAACCGCTTAAGTGCTCGCGCTTCAATGCAGTCATTTCGCACCAGTTGCGGGTAAAATGGCTACTATGCAGCACAAGATTTTCTGTGTTTGTGAGTTCTGTAAAACTGAGTCGGCAACTGTAATGCGGCATACCTTTCGTCTCCCTTTTAACATTAAACCTCCAACTAGAAAGAGCATTTGTCGTTTGTATTACCAATTCAACCAAATTGGACGTATCTGTAAAGGAAAAGGCGCGGGCCGACTGCGTGTATCAGAGGAGAATGTGCGAAATTGTGTGTCATCATTTTGAATAACCCTATACATAACATGTACAATGTATTATATAAATTTCTTTAAAAATTAAATCTTGTGGTAACCACTAGTAACTATTATTCATCAAAGTATTCATTTACTGAACGTTTTGCTAGAAACTTATTTTAAATTTCGTAAGAGGAAAACTCGTTTTCTTAGATTATCAGCATGTCTATTTACTATTGGAAATTTTAAATTTAATAAATGATATTGAGAATTTTTATTAAATATTGCACAATTCATTGGAACAAAGTATTTTACCCACTTGATTACGGTGAGATTGCGCTATATACTCCAATTCGGCTCCAAACTTCGGCAGAAGGAATTACATCCACCGGACTAAATCACTTCAATTAATATGGAATCTTTTGTTGTGAAAAGTATTCCATTATCTCTGTTCGTTACTCGAACATGTTTGAGTCTAACTGTCGTAAAATATCTTTCGACTAACGGTCGCCTGATTTTAGTTCCTCTTTCGACGCGTAAATCGACTTTATAAAGGCGTCCAATGCTTAAGACGTCCCAACGAAATGTTAATTCTATTCTTGTAGGATTGGTGTTCAAAACCTATAAAAAAAGGGATGAAAGGGACAATTTCTTTTGTTCAACACGTCCAAAGTATTATCTGGAAAAGTGACTAAAAATGATCGCTAGCATCTGTTGTGAAGTTATGTAATTTCTTTTGTATATTTGGGGTCGTATTGAAGTGTGGCGCGATCTTACTCTGATAATAATATTCACTTAAATAAGCTTTGATCCTCATGTATATTTGGAGTAAATTAAGAAATAATATGTTTACAGTGTGATAAGTTTTTTTGCCTGAATAATTTAAGTAAGAAAAAAAATATATGTAAATAATATTAAACAATTATATTAATGAATAGATTATATTAATTATAGATGGGAATGTAATTTCGTCTCTATTAACTCTCTAGATGTCGCTGTAAGACAGGTGTCTATGGTTATGATAAAATGCGAAAACGTTTTCTTTGAGTTGTGACAGATAAAGCGTCTAATATTATTATGTCTCTATTTTCAATAACGGGTATTGTTTATTTGTGTTTATGATTTTAAAGAGAACTCTTCGTATTATTGATTTTAATTTTTCTAAATTAGAGCTGTGAGTTTCAAGTTTTTTACGGACATTGCGTCTAGTGTCTGGTGTTGCCATTCTGCAGTGTCGACTATGTTGTCTATGACATTGTCCGTCTTTATCGACATCCGTGGCCGAGTTGTTCAGATTCTCGGCTATGGATCCAGAGATATATATTATAGTGTATTTGTGGCACGTTCCAGAGTGGTATATACTCTCAGTGTTGCCCTGGTGAAAACCATCACTCAGAATCGAAACTCCACTGCCTCCGGCAGTTGGAACTGTTGTGCGGTATACACGTAAAAAAATACACTGTGTTTAATGCTCATACTGCGAAACTTAAGTTAAATCTAAGGAAAAAATATAATTTTTTTTTATTAACCAAGATTTAAAATTCACCTTTAAATTCCATATTTCCTAAAATACTACCCAGATGTTGTCCTAGTACATGGCTGATGCGATTTAAGTTCGATTTACATCTTCCAACACCGAGCAGTGCAGACACATACAGTGGCAGGCACAGCATAGAAAAGAGTATTCACATTAAACCACGCATGAATGTGTTCATAGATAATGTAAGCATCTAATTTTGCCACGTCTGTCACATTACATGTCTGCACTGCGCGGTGAGAGTAGATGTGAATAGATCATTATGCGTGTAATCCTAGTAAGTAAAAAGGAGATCTAGGCTCCGAACTACAACTAATAAATTTTTTGTTTTAAATTAGAATTTCTCTTATTTTTTTCTTGAATATCCCTTTGAAGTTTCGCAGTATAAGCGTGATACAATGAATAAACTTTTGGGACGTGTTGCAAGCACCTAAACCACCAGTGTTGGACTTACCATGAACTGTTTCAAACATCTTTACATTTGATAACCATCAATTCTAAGATCAGTATTATTTTGAATTTTCGACATTTCAACGAACCCTGTGAAACGCCTATTCAGCTTTTGATAAAATTGTGAACACCCGTCGGGCAAAACAATCATGCATGTTTGTCAGCTGATAACAATTTAATAAAAATTTGAAATGAGCCGAGAATCGGAAATCGTTAAAATATTGAAAAAAATTTAAAGGCAATTTAAGAGGAACGGCTGCTCGGCGGCGTGTTACATAGAAAACTTAATTTCGGATTTGAGGCCAAAATACTCACCCAAACTGATAGATCTCTTTTTAATATTAAAGGTACAGTAAATATCTAGTACGGATTAGAAGTATTTTATTTATTTTTGTTTTAAATTATGAAATATAGACCACTAAAGAAATCAATTTTTCATGATTTAGAGGGTAAAAAAACATTATTTGTCATATTTGATATGTAAATATAATTATATAAAATAAAATAAAGAAAAAAACGAAACATCTTAAAAAAAAACATTTTTAAATTATGTATGACAAATTTGTGTTCCAACGTAAATTGGTCGTTTTTAATTTAAATTTAAGTCCATCATAATGCTTATTTTAACACTTTTTATTTTATTTTATTTTTATTTTATAATACATTATATTTTCATACATTTCAAACATTTTTTTTAAATCATCATCCAAATCCAAATAATTGCGGAAGTTGCCTCTGAAATCATGAAAAATCGATTTTTTAATTGCCTTTATTTTGTAATTTAAAATAATTTAAAAAAAAAACTTCTAATCCGTACAAGGTATTTGTTATATAATTTCATGAAAAAAAAAGATCATTCAGTTTAGGTGGGGGTGGGGTATTTTGGCCTCAAATTCAAAATTAAGATTTGTATGAAACAGGCCACGCATCCGTTTCTCTTAATGGTCATAAAATGTGACAGTTAACCTAAACAGTGCCAAAACCTTGAACTCACAGTCCCAGGAACGAAAGTATTTGTTTGTTTTTTCATTCAGTTGAAAGAATTGATTGGTGATAATCTATATAATATGTTTGTTATTCAATGGTTTGTTTGTATTACACATTATGGAAGTTTACTGTTCTGCCGAATGGACTGCATTAGATGTTGTTTTTTTATATTTAATTTGTATCTTGGATTATTGTTCATTGAGAAATCAGTTCGTGCAGACGGCCGTAAAGATATATATTATTTAGTAGTGCGTTCATGTTTCTGTGCCGCGTCGTGTATTTTTTGTGTTATTTTTGTAACATGTAAGTGATAGATAGTGTTAATGACTCCATTTTTTATGAGAAAATTATTTCATTTGTATCATATTATTCTTTTTCATTGCAATTATTTTAGTCTGGGAATAAACGAAAAGAAATGTACTGTCGTTTTTTATTTTTAAAAGTGCTCCAACCCTTACTCATCCTCTTATTGTGTTGAAACCTTCCAAGGTATGATGGGATACCAGGCACATTCCAACCTTCCTCTCCCCATCACTTTTTCACCTTCCAGATACCTTCAGTCTCACACAACATACTCTTATTGAGGATGCCATAGTTCCACTGCTCCCAAGCAGTTGTGACTCTTGCGCAGGGTATTCATCTAAGAAAGAACAAGGACGGCATTCCCACGCTCCAAAGATTGCAATCCGATTGTTATGGATTTTATCCAAGAGTCCATCCGTTTAATCCAGAGCAAATAAATACATGCCATCATATCTCCATCCTTCATCATCCATCAGGAGTGTACCAATCTCGAAGATGCGTTGGTAAATAGTTAATTTAACATTAAGTGAGGACTGAACAATAATCATCTAGGTAGTTTTACATTTATAATTTATGTTAGAAACATTTCAGTTCATAAAAGAACTATTGTGACTACTAAAGGAAAGATCATCTCGATTTAAATGAGTGCCACGCCATTATGAAATGACAAATTGGAAGATGCTCAACAGAGCTAAAACCGGGATTCTACATATGAAGATGAAGGGGTTAGTCGTGGTGCGGTGCTGCCGAACGAAGACTGAAGTTGGCGTCAAGAGATCTATGCAGTTGCCGATAGTCTTCTTCTTTTCAAATAAGGATGATGATGATTGTCCTTTTTAATGTCCAATGTCACAGACAAGAAACGGGCTGGGTAATTCAAACCATTACAAGCATTCAATAAATGCTGGCGTCCCACAAGGATCGGTTCTGTCTCCGACATTGCTTTTGTTGCACATAAAAGACCTCTTGACATGTGCACCAATCCATTGTTACACGGATGACAGTACAGTCCATAATAGGTTTTTGTTTGACAAGCCTCCCAAAGGGCACACAAACTTCAACGGCTCGGAGGGCTTTGACGCATAGAATGGACGGTTACCTCGAGAGGGTCTCCTCTTGGGGTAAGAATAACCTCGTCAAATTTAATGTTTTAAAGACCCAATCATGTCTGATTACGTCTAAAAGGGATCGAAATAACAATCTAGTCTCCTTTAATGGAAGCAATCTTCCCAACAAGCCCCCATTGATATGCTTGGTGTAACCTTAAGTGACCAGCTCAGGTATGGGGGCTCCATCAAAGCCAGAGTAAAGTTAGCCCCTCAGAAGCGGGGCGTATTGTACAAAGCCTGCAGATACTTTAATAGAACACATGATGACCCTGTACAAATCGCAAGTGCGCCCCACTGTTGACAGCCACCTCTGGTTGGGAGTCCCAATATATCTGAAAAAAAACCCTTGACTCTGTGCAGAAACGGGTGGTCCGTTTGATAGATTCGCCGATCTTAACAAACGAATTGCAATCTTTGGAGCACAGACGTCAGGTGGGAATGCTGTCCTTGTTTAACTGGTATTTAAATGGAAGATGCTCTGAGGAACTAGCGTCATTGATCCCTTCGGTACCAGTGCATAATCGGGAAACACGCCAAACACATGCCCAACATTTGCACACAGTCGACATTTGTCACATGAGAACGGGTCGCTTTTACGACTCGTTCCTGTGTTCAACAGCTCGGCTGTCGAATGATTTGTTGGCCTCTGTGTTTCCTCCATCCTACAACATGGGTCTCTTCAAGACCCAAGTTCACTACTTCCTATCCTCTAAAAGACCCTCCAAACAGCATCCCCAAAGATGACATAGGCCTTGAGGGAAATTATTTCCTTCAGGGTCTCCTGTGTGGAGTTACCGTAAAAAAAAAAAAAAAGCAGTTGTATACTATAGTATCTGCAGGCTCTGTGAATACGCCAACTTAACTTAAGCTTCGATGCCTCGTGCCTGAGCTGTTCACTTAAGGTTACACAACGCTTGTTGCAAGTTGTTGGGAAGACTGTGTTTGTTGAAGGAGACGAGATTATCATATCAATCCTTTTCAGTTGTAATTAGACATGATTGAGTATTTGAAACATTAAATTCAACGAGGTTTGCAATTTGTACAGTGCGCGCAGCTTCTGAGAGACTAACTTAACCCTGGCGTCGATGGAGCCGCCGTGCCCGAGCTGGGCTTTATTTAATGATTACAATATTTTGATGGTTAGGAAACGGAGGAGACAAAGGGGTAAAGGGGAAGTAACTTCTTCACTTGAAAGGCAGGTAAACTTTTAGAGTTCTGTATATTGTATTGATCTATTTACAACAGTTTAAAGTAACAACCTAGAATGAATATTTCATAATTAATCATAAAATATATTTAAGAAGTATAAAAGTAAATCTACAATATGATTGTTTATAACTTAACAATAAAGTAACATTACATATTCAGTTTACATTTCCCAAAAGCGCACAGTTAAAAGTGATAACATAAACTAAGGTGTGATAATTGATTGAATGTATACAAACAAAAATTATACTAATAATGGTGCTACTAACTTAAAATTATAATTGTAATACATATCTAAAATACATTATATTATTTAACTATTCATTTTTTTATTGTATTAGATGACACATCCATATCAACGGATAACTTTCTCGGGATCTTTCGATTCAGATTCATACGTATTACATTACTATGTATTTTTAGAGATCATCACATCTATCTAATGTAAAGATAATGACATTATATTCCTAAAATTGCAAGAGCTCTGCTCCTGGGTGAGATTTGACAATATGATTCCAGTGTTGACAATACTGTTTTATATCAACACTTTCTAAAATAAATGCCTAGACACCGACAATGCTCTAGCGGCAGATACGCAGTAGACCTCTTGTTCAAATTCATTTAGATTTTGTTTCTATTATCAATGTGTACAGTGAAACAAATAACTTTAGGCCCAATGCCCACTGAAGCGCCACTGCATAGACGGGTATACGACATTTTACGCTTACTGCTTCCATATAAACTAACGGAACTTTGTCGACGGAACGGCAACATCGCACTCGCAGCTTATGAACGCCAGACTCCTGAGCGTATCACTGCATACACGCGTTGAGAATAGCTAAATTTGGATTGTCGATAAGTACCCGCATCCGAGTTAACACTATTTGTGTTTTGTCTTTGTAACAAATAACTCATTCTATAAAATACATTATCATCTTCTCCCATTTCTACAATTGATATATTATGTATGGATGTATCCAATATGATCCTTGTCTTCGGCGACGTCGCATCTAATAGTAGGCCAAAATAACATCATCGTCGTTGGACGACATCACAAATGAGAGAAAATGTAGGCTTCTAATACGCTTCGTGGATGTATTTATTTATCTAATCTGTACGCCTGGAGTATGACATTTTGAAGAGTCTATGAAGCTTCCGTGGGCAGTGGGCTTAGAAAAGTAATTATTTTTCTGAATTTTCACATTTGGATGAGACGTCTTTAGATATAAGAGCTGAAGTAAATAAATAATTATACATCCTTCATATAAATTATGTTTGAACAAGATCGTTGGCCATCTATGTACGCGGGCATTTGGGTAAGAAGGTGTTGCGTATACTGTCTTAGGCACGCGGCACGACTAACAGATGACCGTTGTAATTCTAATATCATCGGATGGCATTGTAGGTTGGGAAAGAGAAACAGCGGTCATCCCAGATGAGATGGACTGATGACTTAAAGAGAACTGGAGGCTCCAATGGGAAGAGTCTACGTCCAACACCAGAAGCGGTATAGTTGTGTAATGTTTAATGGCTTATATTAACAGAAGTGGGTGAAGGATAGTTGATTGTGAGTGATGATGATGTGTTACCTATAATACTAATAAGAATGTGTTTTGGCTACATTTTGGATCAGGCAACAAAGCGTAAATTAAAGAGTTACTTATTAAAATATCTGATTTACACATAAATGCATTGCACTGATCTTGTATAAAATTACTGTATTATTTAAATTAATATAACGCCTAATTTTGTATTTTTTCAAGGAACCTTATTTAATCGAGTAATTTTTTTGTCTAAAATTTTTTAACTATATATTTATAGAGAAAATGGAATTCTGATAACCAATTATTGGGTTTCCAGTTTGGAAGCCAAAATTCATGCTTCGTCAATCAATTGGTTACCAGAATATTTTCCACGAGAATACTGACATTACCAGTTGTCTATATTTACACGTAATATCTATCAATTTGTTACTAATATTTTTACACCAATTATTGCAAGTATTATTATTAACTTTGAGATTTGTCTTATTTTGTTAAAATAAACCGCCTAAATCTGGCAGATATTACTATAGCGATGCAACACAATCCATTCTCTGAAAAATATTTTGGAATCTGTTGCAATCTATGCAAAAGTCTAATAAAAATATGGTAAGTATAAAGACAAAGTTATTTTGTAAAAACATAAATGATTTTATCAGCACCCCATCCACGTCACTAAACACAAAAACTCATTTACAAAGGTTAAAATAAGTGCCGTAATGAAAACAATATTTTTAAGTTGATTGCGTAAAAACCTATATACATTCGATAAACTCCCATCATAGATTTGTACATAAAATAGTTAATTCATTATTTTGTAGAAATACAGCGAAACTCACATCTAACATTCCCTAATAAGAAATTTTCATGTTTAAAAAGTAGTTTTGTTTTTCACCCCTTAAAGGTGAAAATTTAAAAATTGCCTAATTTAACCCATTTAGAATGTTTTCTCACATATGAAGTTTTTTTACTGTCCCTTAAAAAAACCTTATAAGAGAGTGCCACTGTAGTTTGTTTAAACTGTGATGTGATAGTTATATAAACTTGACTCACGGTGTTCATAAAGTTCACAGCGTCCAAGGGTCACATTTTCAAACAGTGAAACCCCCTTAAGAAGTTCCCACTATAAGAAGTATTCGTGCTTAAGAAGTTTTTTTCCAGTCACTCGGAAAACCTTATAAGAGAGTTTCACTGTAGTGCACAAAACCAAGTCTTCCATATTATCTATCAACAGTCAGTCCGTCAGTACGTGAGAAACGCGCAAACACATAAATAATTCAATATATAAAATCAGTATTATTTTCACAAAGATAATTCAACTCGTCTAGAGAACATCGCAAGCTAGGAATAGACATCGGACTCTAAACCACTTGACTATAACACTTAAAACACCCATGTCTTTATATGAAAACGAAGCATGTATAACATTAATAAATCAACTTGTAAAACAAGTTGCTCGTTCCAATTTACAGCACCGTGGATTTGGCCATCTCCATTTAATAATAAGTTATATATTATTAGTGGGAATCTTTGTTCGTAATAGATATAATAATAAATAGTTAGAATGTCACCCGTGAAACCAGCAAACTCCACAAATAATACGTTACTTAATAATAACCAACGGTATATCATTCAACACTAGAAAGGAAAAGGATCATTTTACAATCACAAAGATTCATTTATCTTTTCAGACATATCGTTAAAAGTGGATATTACTTTATAACAACTTATCTGAAACCTCGTGATGTTTACATATATCCAAATTTATACCAACAATTAATCGTCAACAGCAAAACCATCATCGCATATGTCACATCACATTCGACGGCGGCAATAAACTTTTTTTACAATTAAAATAGGATTATTTCAACGCAAGGGAATCGTCACACAACGAAACCAGTTTCGCCGTGCATCTCAAATGGCCTCCGTTTGCGTAAAATTGGTATGCTGTCTCTTCTGTAAATGATTAACGCTGATGGATTGTCGTTAATGCAATTCATGTTGTAATTCCAAGATGAGATGACGTAACTCAATAAAAACTATAGCCAGAATGATATTATGACGTATTAACGGTAGTTACGTTCACAATGTCCACCTGTTTATGTTTGATCGGAATAAAATATCCTTAAACTGTCAACAACACTAGTCGAACAAGTCCAATGTATCCGGTCAAAGGGTGTTGTAACTGACAAGTCAAAACCAAAAGGGCCAATTCATGTAGTTCTTCTGGTAGGTGGGGGCGGACCTCTTGGGGTATTCTCGTAGTCAGTACTGTCCCTGGGCGCACGGCACTACGCTGTCGGAGCCTATAGTGGCAATAGTACCAATAGTGCCGATACTGTCAATGGTGCTGATGGAGCCAGGGGAGCCAGCGGTTATGGTGGCCATAATATCATTGTTGTTAGTAGCAGGGGGTGCCGATGCGGTCGGCGCGGCTAATTGTCAGTCTATGGTGATGCTGTTGGCTGAGTGGTGAGAGGCGAGGCGAGGTCGCTTGGATTGCTGCAAGGATTGGCTCTGGTCATCGTCGAGGAGGGTTCCTCCTTTGCAGTTGTAAGTGTATTCCGGCAGCCACTTTTCTAGTTGCTGGTCGAAGAATTCTTCGAGGCGTTTGGCGTCTTTGTAGACTACAGAATCGGGCTGTAAAAGAAAAATAAGTATAAGCTCAACTGAAATTCCGGCAGCCACTTTTCTATTTGCCGCTCGAAGAATTCTTCGAGGCGTTTGGCGTTTTTGTAGACTACGGAATTGGGCTGTAAAAGAAAAATAAGTATAAGGTCAACTGAAATTACACATTTCAACACACTTTTACTTGTTTTTTCTATATCTGTCAATGAGTAAAAACATATTTGGCGTATAAATATTGAAATAAAACTGGGTTGAAAATAAACTAGTGGTAAATAAAGCATTGACATTACAATATAATATAATACAATGCAATACAAACATTATTTGGCCAGTTTTAAGTACAAGATTCGTAGGACAATGCCAGGTTTAACGCACCACTACTCTGCGCACGGTTTCATACTAATAATGGTTCGTGGCCCGGCCCATCTCTTGTTTTTATTATCTATGGTTTAACGAGTATCAACTAACGGGGTTGTAGAGATATGCGTTGGCGAACATGAGGCGACAGTCGGCCACCAGCTGGGACACGTGCGTGTACTGGGCGGGGTTGGCGGGCTGCAGTTTCAGGCGGATGGTATCCAGTGCCATGGGTCGCCGGATCTTGCTGTGGTAGTCTGTGTTCTGAAATTACAAACAAAATTGATTAGATTCCTATACATATAAATCAGTTCCACAACAAAACTGACCTATTCTTTTATCATGTTCTGTTGGCTTTTACATAAATAGTATGTGAGAAATGAATAATAAAAAAATAAAAATTGCAAGACATAAAAAATACAAGAAATAAAAAATAGAAGAAACAAAAATAAAAAATACAGTGGTGAGGTATTTTTAGAGAAAAAAACAACAAAAGGTTTATGAATTTGGTTGAATAAGTATTTGATATGGTACACAAAATTCAACAAATTAACGTTAAACACGTCAATATCACCTAAGTATTTGTTTCCCATAGTGTGAAACCTCTGTATTGGGGAATGGGCAATGTACTTGTGCTCAGGTATATTGCAGTGCGATAGTATATTTTGTCAGGTTGTTCTTGTGGGTATACGTTGATTTATAAGTTGCAGGAGTTCGGAACAGTTGAATTTTGAGTTTAGTATTTTAAACAAAAAAGTTAAATACAGTATAACCTCATTTTTACGTGCCCGGAATTCACGTTTTCCCGGCTATTGTGTGTAATTTTTTCAGTCCCGAGGTATTTCAGTAATACCAGCATTTATGTTTTTCTTTCCTGCGATTTACATCGGATATATTCAAAATATGTGAGTTACGCGCACTTGACAATGATTGAGTCGTGACATTCGAATGGCGTGAGGCGATTGAAGGGAAAACTCCGTGTCTTTAGAACGGCGTACGGTGATTGGTCCATTGGTCGCCATCGTGTTTGTGTTTTGTATACACTCCATCTGCCATTATTCTGTCACCAGTCTTACAAGTTACAAGTTTGCAGTTTGTTTATTTCATATTGCTTTCGGTTCTATTATTATTCATTTTTACGTGCTCATTCTTTCAAATACATAATCTACTGATGTGTGTATTTTTAGAGTATTTAATAAAAAAAAGATAATTTATGTATTGTAGCGGGACATGTAATTTAAAATTTATAAAACATATAATTTTTTATTCAATTTTGGAATAACTTATTGAAACTTATAAACCTCATTGTAATATATTTTAATCATTGAGGATAAAATTAACAGCTCTCAAAATGAAACATGAAACTGAAATGATATATAAAAGAAAAAGATAACAGAAGCAGCTGGGACCCTCCGTTACCATGGTGTATCCGGGACCTCTCTAATCCACTGAGCTACAGCTACCCCAATTTGCTGTCATAAACCGATTTCTAAAAACTGTCAATACCATCTTCAATTAATTCCCAAGTATTTTTTGGCTTCTACCTAATATTAATATTACGAATGCAAGATTTTATAGAAATTTGTATTTATCTTCACTGATTATAAAAATAAAATAAAAGTTCAATTTTTTTGTTATCGGTTCTATTTTATCTGGTTACCATAGAAATCAACAGGGTTCAGTCATCACCAGGAAGAAAGTCAATCCAAAAGCTAATGATTTACTGACCAAACAAACAGTTCCGATGATGCAAAGTAAATGTCCATCAGCAAGTCAAATCATTTAGGTACGTTTTTATTGAAAATGGGTTAAATGTTTATTAAATGACATGACATAAATGTCACACCTCCCAAGACCTCCTGTCTGTACGGTGAATAACCGGGGGAACTTTATTGCCACCTGGTTTAGTGACTTTGTGAAGCAGATGACAGAACTTTGTAGTGTTACCACATTCACATATGTCCATTATTTCTTAACTTCTAGTGCGTCGAAATTGCTCATCGGATATCTAAAATTTGTATTCGTTAAACGCCGGCGTATCCGATGGGCAATGTCAAAAACATAGGTACTTGTTTTTAGAATATAAGTAGCTATTCTGGGGAAACTACTTATGATGGACATATACATTTTATATAAATATCTAAACACATTAACTGGTAAGATGGTACAGTTGACAAAAACATAAAAACACAGCGCCCTTGAGGTGATTTTCCACAAAAACGGCGCTATAAAAATCATCCGATTATTATAGGTACTTGTTTTTAGAATATAAGTAGCTATTCTGGGGAAACTACTTATGATGGACATATACATTTTATATTTTCATATGAAGCGGTAACTTGGTGATGTGAGATTATAATTTAAAAAATAAAACAATAACTTTGTTTTACATCACTTTTATTTATGTAATGATTGCCCGGCGTTCTATGTAGGCAAAACGTCGCGTAATGTTAATATCCGTGTAAAAGAACACTTAAGATGTCTAAATAATAATGGTTTCTCCGAATTTGCTAACCATCTCTTAGAAACAGACCACACATCCGATAAAAATACAGGCACTAGTTTACTGCATAAAAATGTAACCGGCATTCAACTAGATAACTTAGAAGCATTAGAAATAAGGAAAGCCAAAAACACTAATAGTAGACTCATAAATAATCAAATAAATTTAAATAAAAGTCCAATCCTTAAATTATTCCCAATAAACAAAGTACATTCCCTTCCCGGTCAGCAGGTACCTGCTGATCTCCCACCCGTGGCCCTTCACTAGCCTGTTTGTATCAATCAATAACACATGTGCATCTTGGTTCATAGTTTAGTTGTATACTGCCCTGAAGAAGCTACGGTAGTAGCGAAACCCAGTCGGCTAAAGTATAAATAAAAGTGATGTAAAACAAAGTTACTGTTTTATTTTTTAAAATATACATTTTATATAAATATTTAAACACATTAACTGCTAAGATGGTACAATTGACAAAAACATGAATTTGCAAAAAAATACAATTGAGTTATTATGAAAATAAAGTCAGCCGGTGCATAGCAATATTGGGTCACGGGAGCTCGGCATTCCAAAGGTTAAACAACTTAAAAATTAAAATGAATTTTTTTTTATTAAAAAACCTTTGTAACTTTTTTCCACTTTACAAAGTTACAAAGGTTTTTTAATAAAAAAAAATAAAAAAACATTTTAATATGGAATTCCACCGTGAATTGACAGTTTCAAAATTAGAAACTTAAAAATTGATTTGAATTTATAAAAAAACAAAAAATAAACAGAAGAACTACACTTTCATACAAATTTTCAGCCTAGAGAAATGACCTATGGCCTCTGAGTCTCTGAAGTGAACCGAAAGAATTGTGATGTGGACTTTTTGTGTGCCTGAAATAAGGTCAATTTTATCTTTTTTCGGATGAAGTTGATCAAACTTAAACAGATAATCAATTGCATCGTCTTTCGACGCCAGTCTGGGCCCTAGGCCCTGCCGTGCCCTGTCATCACAATTGAATTGCAAAAAGCATTGATAAGTCCGAATCCTGTAGTCTTTATTTGTAAAATCTTCATGATTTCATTATGCTAGCGACATTTACAAGATTTTGAAAATAACATTCTGTTTATGTTCAGAAATCGTAATTATTAGTGGCCGATGATATGGTTTCCCTTTCTTGTAAACATTTAAAACTTCCCGCCAATCTCCCTACTGACTCGAGCTACTTTTACTTTACTGAGCATTCTGTGCGTTGATTACGTGATTACGCATTACTGTTGTTTATTATTAAGAAGTTAAAGCTCTTCAATGTTTAACATTTTGTAAAGCAGTATAGTGTTACAACTATCATAATACAGTAAAGCTTCGTTTTTACGTTTTTCAAGGGAACGATAAAAAATGTGTAAAACTGAGGAAACGAAAAATGTATGGAAAAATTGAATTGTTAAGTACCTACTCAATTTTCGATACCAAATATGAATAAACTGTAAAACTTCCTTACTTTGAAAAACCATGAAACCTTATTTGTCATTATTTTGATCTGAAAAATGTGACTCTTTTCTTCTCCATTCCTGTATCCCAATATTTTCCATAGTGGAAATAATTTCCGATTTTACGCACATGTCGAAAATTGAACTCATTTTAAAATTCACAAATGGATTTGGTGACAAAATTATCACAACCTAAAACTAATTTCGTAATTTTACCTGGATAATACTTTTTCTGACAAAGTCAATATAATATCCCTTACACAAAATCATCAATTGATAAGAGATTTATGAAAAAATATTATTACCGCGGAAATCAAAACCAATTACAAAACATGAAAATGGTTATTTATTTCTTTAAATATGACATTATTTGAATATCTCCGTGAAAGTTGAGTTCGCGGCGCTCGCCAATACCAAAAATAATAATTTGAAAGAATACACCACTTTTCCCGCGAAATATATTGCTTATATTTATGTGTAAATATTGACATCTCTGCATTTACCGCCTGCCGGGCTGTCAGATTACGATAATAATAATAATAATCGGACCATTTCTATAGCGCCGCTTTTGTGAGAAATCACCTCAGGGGCGCTGTACAAATATTACTTCCTATTCTTATATTACGTCTATTCTACGAATTTATTATTATCTTTATTTTTATTTATTTTCTCTTTTTGGACAGGCTATCATTGCACATTATTTATAGACCATATAAAGAGATGCAGTTAAATTATCAAAATTAAATTTAATGTTAAACTGAAAAAAAAAAGGCTGACTATTTATTCCTTATGATATGTTGCAAGACGCTAATACAAATGATAGAGTGATTGTTTCCATTATATTCAAGAATGTATTTAAGCTAAGACAAAGAATTATTATCCATATTTTTTAGGATAAATAACACAGAATACTCTTAAAAGGGTGGAGTGGCAGGAGAGGATGGTGGCCGGTGGGATTGATCCATAGGGCCCTCAAAATCTTCTTTGTCTTGGTGACGCCCCTGGGTGGCGTGACGGGACGGTTGGTGTTGGTCTGCACGTACGCCAGGCGCTTGTCAGCCGGCTTCAGGATCCGGAAGGAGCACTTCAGCGTGTCGTCCACTGACATCATTGCTTCTGCATTATCGAATTCCCCGCAGTACCAGTTGCTTCTTGGCAAAGAACTCATACCCGTCCTCTACCACCTGATGCACCCGGCAGATCAGGTCAAAGTCGTGCTTGTTGAGGAACTTGGCCACAATCTCAATGACGAAGGTAAAGGCTCGTTCTCGCCCCAGCTGGCGGTGTCCTTGTTGGGGTCGGACCACAGCAGGTCACAGAGCAGCCCCTGGTCGGGCACTTTGTATACAATATTTTTACAACCACCGTAGCCCGAATAGCCGTTTCTTTTCACTTTTGGCACTTCACTAGTACATGTGGTGACGACCGACCGCCAGATGTGACCGATGCCCGATGCATTAATTCGGAAGAACGAAGCAGATTTCAACTCAAAATATTTGAAATATTTGGGTTTTTGTTATAAACTTGATTTAAGCTCGAAACGACAGCACTAAAATTATGTAATTTTTATAAATGTAACCTAAAAATTATTGCGGTTATTTTATGCTATTTTTGCACCAGGAAAATTAATAACTTCCCAATATTTCCAAGATAAATCAGGAGCGACTACAAAACGCAGCCGGCAGCCACGTGGACGATATATGAATTAACTAACCATCACGCCGTTTCTCAGCAGAGGTGGGCAGAGAGGACGGACCGCCAAACAACTCGATCTTGGCACACACTTCTTGCTTCATTCACTTTCATACAACGTCTCATACATTCTCTTCTGTTAATCCGACTTCTGTCATGGTCCGACTCAAGTATTTGATTCACTTGATCGTGCCATGTCTTCCTCGGACGTCCCCGGCTTCTTCTTCCATTCACATTTGTGTCATATATTCTCCTTACACCCCTCTCTTCGTTCATTCGCTTTACATGCCCAAACCATCAAAGCGTCCCTTTCGTAACCTTGCTCACTACGCTTACATCAGCCTTGCATTCTTTACGAATCTCAACATTTTTCACACGATCATATATGGTTTTACCACACATTTGTCTCAGAGATCTCATTTCTACAGCATTCAGTCTACTTTCATCCTTCCTCTGCCAGTTTCATGCCTCACTGCCATACATCAGAGTTGGTATCAGCACTCCATTGTGGACTGCTAGCTTCGCTTCTTTGGACAACTTTTTGTTAGCGCCAACCGCGTTCAGTCCTCCGCTAATGAAGTTTCCTGCATTCACCCTTCTTTCAATATCCCTATCAGTCTTTCCATCTCTCGTAAACATACTTCCCAAACACACAAACCCATTTACCTGCTCCAAGTATTCATCATTCACAACTATATTGCACACTGTTTTCGTACTCTCTCTTTCAAACACCATGACTTACTTACATTCATCATTAGCTCATTCTTCATACATACTTCGTTCATCCTAGATACGAGGGACTGTAGATCTTCCATTCTGTTTGCAATTAGTACCACATCATCAGCATACAACAGGCAACATTCTTGCAAACTACTCATTTTCACACCTCTTTCAATTCTTGCATACAATTATCCATGCATAGATTGAATAACCACGGTGACATTACGCAGCCTTGCTTACCCTTGATATACGAATTAATATGTCAAAATAATACAATATTTTCCATTGTTTCTATCTCTTTTTAAAAACTTTACATTGTTTAAACAGTTAAAAAAACACACCCCAAGCGTGTCCCACGATCTGTCAGATTGTGACATACGCAGTTAAAGACGTATTTACGTCTTATTTAAAAGCTTAAAAAAACGTTATGTGAAAACAATAACACGAATTACAATTTAACAATGATTAAAAATGTAAGTAAAAGAAATGATGAATTAATAATAAAAACGTAAAACAAATTACTAAAAAATAAACTCAGAAAACAAACATCAATATTACTTGTTCCAAAATGTGTAATACACTGGAACTGGAATCTGCTGTGATTTGAGAATATATTCTGATAAAATAAACATTTTTGTAAAAATTAATAACTAGGAACCCATTTCAAATTTACGTAAAGGCGATGGTTTAACCCCGCTGGCGAGTACTCATCGAAGTGAACCAATGACTTGACAGCTGGGGGTGACCGTGGGTGTATAGCTGTCTCATTTGCACACACGTGCAGTTCTATATAAACTGAGGGAGCTCCTCTTATCGTGTTGCCGGCGCAGCAGGTTTTAGCAAGGGTGGTTTACCTTGTTTTAAGCTGATTTATGACTCAGTTTTATGATTGTATCATAATAAAATGTTAACTTTGCAGAAAAATGTAGATCCAGGTAGTCGAGTTTTGAGTTTTAGCAATAATTTCAAGTAGTGTCTATATGCAAAATTAACTTAAAACCGGGTGACGAAATTTTTTTAAATCGTAAATTCGGGGGAATATTTGTATGAGAATGTATGAAATAAGTTGACAGGAAAAAGTGAAATAGGGGTGAAGTAAAACTGAAGTTTTACTGTATGTAATAATATTGATTACGGTTTATTATTTGTGTAGTACTTCCTCTCTCTCGTACTTCACAGGATTTTACAGGGACAGGATTGTCGTAACGTAAGTCGTAAGCAACTTTGGTGTTACTTTGGCTTTGTAAAAAAAAACATCAATGAAAAAGTACCGCATACATCTAGCGTCGATATCTAAGAGTCAATTAAATGTAAATTGGTGACAACAGTTTCCTTTAATTAATAATTGATTGGTATAGATCAAAACTATAAGTTTATTTCTTCAGTGATGTGCTAAGTGCTGACAGGGACTATCAGACTGTCTCCATATCAACAATAGTAATAATGCCACTGCCTACCTCTTCCGATACGGGCTCCCGGAAATGCAGGCTGGTCTCGTACTGGCAGTACAGCTCCAGCACGATCCTCTCAATGAGCTTCTGCTGGCGCAGCGTCAAGCCGGCCGTGCGCTTCTCCCCGGGGGACATGTCGGCTATCTCCGCAAAGTTGACGCACAGCAAACATTGCCAGCTTTCCGTCTCACTGGAAAGTAAACATGGAAATTTATGATGTATTCATTTTAATAGGAAATAGAGGAAGAGGGAGGTTAGAACACTGCCGTGGTATCTTCCTTGAGACTATTGAATTGTATGCGAGATTGATGATTTTCAGTTGTCAGTAATAATAGATGTGTACATTTTAATAGGAAATAGAGGAAGCGGGAGGTTAGAACACTGCCGTGGTATCTTCCTTGAGACTATTGAATTGTTTGCGAGATTGATGATTTTCAGTTGTCAGTAATAATAAATGTGTACATAACTAAAAGTACTTTTGAAAGCGGATTAATAATATATGTAGATATGGAACAGTTTTTACAATAAAAGTATCCAAGGTTGTTTAAAAATCAAAAAAAAAAATCAAATCGATCAGAAAATTTGACATTTGAAACTACAATTCTCTGTCTGTTTCAGCTTTAATCAAATTATGACCAGCTGTAAAATATAATGGTCCTGTTGTTACGCTTGTCAGCTGATCACAATTTGTTCAAAAGCTGAAACGTACCGAGAATCAGAACTTAACGGGGGCTGTTCAAATGTCAAAAGAAGGGATAATTAACATCAATAAGTCTGAATAAGTTTGAACAATCCAACCAGAGATAACTATATTTTAAACACTTCTGGTAGTATCCGTGATCCGTCCACAATGCTGGGTATTAAGTGTCCTAATACTAAGCTGGAAAACTTCCATCCATTCCCAAGATGATACTCTGGCGTTACTGTTTGAATATTTAAATAAGTTATTTGCACATTTCTCTGTAGAAAGGTTTAGAAATAAGTTTACATAATGTATCATCTAACTAGTGTAAAACTGCGCTAAACAGTAAATTGTCCAGGAGAGCATTTTTTCTGATATTGTTCACCTAAAAGTGTGAATAGAGAGAGGTTAGAAGGAATTTAAGATTATTTTCTTCTAACATGTCCTTTAACATGAACATTTAAAAAAATATAAAAACTAACATTCCCAGGTTACCAATAAATAACCTGACAATATATGAAATTTTTTTACTACCGTTAAAGTTAGCGGAAGATGTTGCTAGTGTCGTGATGGAGGATGTAGCCAGCCGAGGAATTGAACTCACAAAATCTGGGTGGGACCCAAACGTGCCACTGACCGGTCTGTATGTTTATATTATCAGTATTAAAAAAAAGTGGGATTTGGGACTGCTCTATAATCACGGAAACCAGTCATTCTTTAGTGTAACACAACCTAACCGCCATTGTAGTGTTTGGGATTGTTTTGCAAGCGCAACATTATTAGATTTAATACCTATATCTTTTACAATAACTTCAAAATAAAAGAAACTTTTGAATGTAAAACTGTGCTGCGTGCTTAGCAAAGTTGTACACTTACAATAATACTCGGTTTGACGTTTAGGATTACATACTTAACATTATCACTTTAACCTGAAAATATGTAGTATACTTTTTTAATATTTCAAGTATTGGGAAAGATTGATACGATCCTGCTGAACCCGAATATGAAATAATTTAAAAAAAAAAATTTAAAAAAAAAACGGTGTTTGGCACAGTTTTACACTAAATAGACTAAATGTTGTGTTAAAATAAATTAAAGTGATACATAATGTATTAAATACAGTGAAACCCGTATTTTACGTCCCCAGATTTAACGTTTTCCCGCCAATTACGTGTTATTATTTCAGTCCCGATGTATTTTAGTACATTTATTACCCGATTTTTACGTTTTTTTCCCGCAATTTACGTCGAAAATATAAAAAATGTGTGATTTACGCGCACTTGACAATGAGTCGGCGCAGAAGACACATGTTTATCTGTCGTGCCGTGATTTGTCGGCCGTACGGAGCGAAACGCCGTGATTGGCCGCCCACTTTCAATTTTAGCTATCTGTGCCGTGATTGGACGCGCACATGACAATGCGCCGGTGCAGTTGTCACATTTGTGGCGTTCAAAACGAAACTTTTAAATGTATATATACAATTGAAAAAGAATTAGAGAAAAAAAAAATTAAACAAACTAATCTACATGATTTTTTTAATAATATATGAAATATTTTTTCAATACAAAAAAAATCAACAAATATGATTTTTTAATAAAAAAAAAATTAAATGTTTTTTTTCAATACTCAACTAATCTACCTACATGATTTTTTTTTATAAAAATAAAATATGTATTGTTTTTTCAACCAAAAAAATTAACAAAGATTATTTAAAAAAAAAAAAATGTTTTTTTCATTTCCCCCGATTTACATTTTCCCTCCATTTAAGTTTTTTTTTTCAGTCCCTTGAAAAACGTAAAATAGGGTTTTTACTGTATACCAACCATATAATTAATACATTATGCCAAAAATCAGCCATCCCAGCGAGCAATACACCTTCCTCAGGTCTACTGTCGACAGACTAATGATGGATGTTGACATATAGAAAAAGGCTGGAAGACTCACTCGGGCAGCTTGTCTATGGTGGGTATGTGACAGTACTGGTGAAACACCTTGGGGCACTTATCGCAGCACATGAGTTCCCCCCCGTCCATGCATACGGCGCACCAGTCTTCGTTGGGGTCTGCTGCGTTGCCCTCGGTGCCCGTGCCGCTGGCCGTCTTTTCTGTTAGGACAAATTACAATATTTAATATTAATTACACTATCACGCCGTTTTTCTCCGGACGGGTAGGCAGACTGCCACATTACTCTGTTTTGCCAAACACTACGTGCTTCATTCACAATCATACGTCGTCTCATATATACTCTTCTGTAAGACTAAACACTTGCATAACTAGACATACTAACAAAGACTTACTCTAAATTCCTGAACTCGTACTACTTTTGGTCAACGGAATTTTAGGTACTTTGCAATAAGAATTTTTAACATTCTTCCCCAGGACAGGCCATTTCCAAGACTTACGCTCGCTACGTTTTTAAATCCTTGCACAACATAAAATTACTGCTATTTTGAATGTCAGTTTCTAACGGAAGAATAGAAGATGGACGGTACATACCAGCGGATAGGTTGGTCAAAGGGGGTGGGGTGGTGTCATCGGTGCTGCTGTGAACCAGAGGGGAGGTACCCTTGGCGCCCACGCTGCCCCGCCCTGATGCACCTCCGGAGTTGGCGGAGTTCTCGGCCAACACCTGGACATGGGACAAGTGAGTACTGATGATCTTCACACACAATCATTATATAACGTGAGGCACATAGAAACAAAGTTGACAGTTTCGAAACCTATTTACGAAAACTGTAAAATATCCCCAGAGCTACAAAAATTCTGCATCATTTTAAAGTTTTAACAATTCCCCGTTCCTCTGCCTGTTTTCGGCATTTGACCAAATTGTAATCAACTGTTAAGCATAACGATCATGTTGTCATAGCTGATCACAATTCGTTCAATAACTGAAACGGACCGTCAATCGGCGTTTAACAAAGACCGTTTTTGTATGTCAAAAATTCAAAATGGCACTGATTGTCGACTTGATGGTCATCAAATGTGATGATAGTTAGAAACAACTCAACCATAGACAAAATTGATTAACACTTTTTATTAACACTAAACTTTCTTCTTGGTTACAAACTTTGTAACTGCAGTATTTGTCACGGAGAGCTATTTTGGTGGTTCATTTAATAACTTCCGCCTGTTTTGAAACATTAGAAACACTGCGAGTTATGTTTTAAATCTGATTGGCACATGATAATTAATCTGGTATCCAACACCATATCGTCCGTCACCTGTGTGCTAAAGTTCCGAATCTGCCATTTTTGCGAAAATGACTTTTTGATGTAAAAAGGCCCAAATGTGATGATACGCAAGGTGGCGAATCAACAAAATTCTCTCTCCAACAGTTACTGAGTTAACTTATCAAATTCGCGAACCTTAAATATATTACGAGTCATTCGAATCAAACCACGGTAAATTTACAAAAGAGTAGAAACGTTTACCACGGTGTAAAATATGAATTATTAATAAAATAATGCCACTTGCCATAACTTGTTAGAAAATTTAAAAAAAAAGTTTTTTTTTGGTCTCCTGAAATGTTTGACATTTTGACATCTCCCGACATTTTGCAGAAGCGCAACTTCAGCACGGAGGTGATGATATACATATAATATAGCAATTTCAATGTGGGGTGAGTTAGTGACCCCACAAGATAATTTGATTTCCATCTTGACTGGTTAAAGGTTAACAGTACCATCTCCCCCATCATGCAATGGTATGCTAGAGAATCTATTTTTCCATGGCGAGCCCTAAGCAGCCTACAGCACTACATTCTTCTCACACACAACACACAGGTTAGTAAAGGTATTATGAAATAGGTGCTGGTAATTCAAAAATATGCCGCAGGAAAAGAATAAGGGATGTCTCTATTCAAATGTGGTTGGATAAGGATAGCACATCCAAATATAGAACAGCAAGCAACATGATTAAATCTTTTATCCACCTTTTGCAAATTCTTTTAAATTTAATAAAAAATTACAATGAGAGACAAACATTTCCAGGTTACGAAAAACCAGACAATATTTGAAATCCTGCTTCCATCATTGGAAGCGGAGAGAGTTGCTTGGTCAATGATGGGCGACTTAGCTAATACAGGATTCATAGAGAGCTGTGCAAATTTCGTGATGTCAGAGCTGACTATTTGAGAGCTTTTACTGCTTCAGCGCACATATTATCTGCTTTATTATCGCAAACCGAGAGGTGGTGAAAAATACTACATTATTAAGATATTACATATCGTCGCTGCATATATAATATAGCTTATGTGCCGTTTCGTACATTCTGAGATGATCGAGAAAAACTGCTTAAAAAAATTATTGAAAAGACTAGATTTGCTAAAAAGAATAGATTTGTTTAGCTGGAAAGCTTGCCTAATAATTATAAAAAATATTTTTTCAAATCTAGCCTGCAATTATTTTTTAAAGCAGTTTTTCTCGATCATCTCAGAATGTACGAAACGGCACATAGGCTATATTATGAATGCAGCGACGATATAATGAATTGTATTTATGACAGACATCATTGAAAGCATTGAATTTTGAAAGGTTGGATATTTATTAATTACCTGAAATTTGTCACTTTAACCTTCGACATGCCAACCAAAACAAAACTTATGTTACCATGAGATAGTTCGCGCATGTCAGCGGTGTGCATTACTCTACGACCAAAGGTAGCCTCTGTGTAGTTTTTCAAGTTCGGGTATGAATTGTGCATTGAATATTTGAAAATCGCCATTTTATTATCATCTTCCGCTAATTGTTATGGCAAACTGAATAAATGAGTGTACAAGTTCCTTATCAAATTAGTGGAAACAAAACATAACGATCAGAAATGTCTCACTACAAAATTTTTTCTTACATTTATTATGGACTGCACGCCACCGACACATGTAATCATAAAGGCTGTTTGCAAGTTTTGTAGGAATACAAAAAAACCATTACAATAAATTCGCTATTTAAGATGATACATGGAGGATAGTAATTTCATAGATTTTGGTTGGCAACGGGAAGGTTAAAAGATCTAATGCGAATGCGGACATGGCAGGAATGCAGGAGTACAGGAGGATACGGGAGAGCGGGAGTATGGGAGTGAACGGTGCTGGGAGTTATGTGTGTGAAATATGTATGGTTACCTGTACCCCATTGCTATCTAACTTGGCGATGGTGGCGATCAGGTCGCTCACCGAGTCCTGGCAGAACTTGTCCAGGCTGTTGGCGACGGCATCAGTGGCATTCATGCCCTAAAACATAAAAATTCAATAAAAAAACAACACTATAACACACATTAATATATCGTGAGCATACAACGAAAAGTGGCCAAGATTTGGCAGATTGAGATTGAGGATTTTTGCATGGATACAGATGAATAGTTTGGAAAGTTAAGATATTGTTTAAGTAAAGTATATTTTTAATTGTTGAAGAAGATGATATTAACAAATCTCAATGAAACAGAAAAAAGACCCAGAAAATAAAAAGGAAACAGTCGCAACTGGGACTTGAACTCAGATCCTCTAGTCTCACTGGGACTGGGATCTCTACCAATTGAAATATTAAGGCCGTATAACCAGCGGGCGAAATTCATATTTCAGTCAAAAACGGTTATCGCGCTCGGCAAGAGATGGAAACACCGCTGCAAGCTCCTGTCCCGTGGAACTGACGTATCCTATAGTGTGGTACCGATGAAATTATTGATGAATTCTCGGTTCCAGCATTTTTACCAAATTATCATTTGGGTTTTGGGCATGGAAGTGCGTTCACATGAAAAGGAAAATAACCAATAATATAGCATTATGCGTCTACCGTGATATATCTTATTTTATATCAAAATATGTACCTACCATTCAGAATAGAAAAGAAGGAAGATACCATTTTTTGTTGTTAATTTTATAAATAGCGCAACTAAAAAGAAAGTTTTTTGATTTGATGTATAAATAATACTTATTCAAAATAAACGTAACATGACAAATTTATTTTTATAGTAAAATGGCAAGCGACATACATGGTGTCCGGAAACTAGTGGTACAAGCAGGAAAATGGTGAATCTACATCACATTTGGAATCGATTTTGTGTTACAACTTTTTTTGATTTGAGCTTTCGTTCACGAGTAAATCGAGTAAGTTGAAATTTTTTAGAATAATTTTGAGAAAAAAAGGGCACGAGGGGGTTACTATTAGCTGATGGCCATCTTTTAAAATGCGTTGAAGCAAAGAGATGCCTGGTTTTGTTTATCCCTTAAGTTGCCGAAAAATGGGACAAAGGAAAAAAAAAACTAAATCCAAGCGTTTAAAAATGAATAAATATGTTTATTGGGTTTTCTATCCGATGCAGATCCCCAGTTTCCCACTTGTACCACCTAGTTTTAATAATAATAGTATTTAATAATATCTAAGTAAAGTAGGTGTGTAAAAAATTCTGAAATATATCGATCAGCACGTCCGTAAATAAATAGACAAATTGAAGGAGCTTCGTAGCAAAACACATGCTCGGTAATTTTTATTAATGACTTTATTTAAAATAAAATTGAATTTCTGAATACTGGCCAAGCTACATAATGTATTAATTTATAATACTGTATCATTAGATGATACGAAATATTTGTGTTTTATAACAACATTCGTTTGGAAATATAAAAATCTGCACAACGACCAACAGAAGAACATTATTACATACAAATATATCGACAATTTTCCAAAATTTCAAACTTAATATGCTAAATAAAATAACATTCTTTCAAAATCAATTTATGTTTTTTTGTGGAAAAGAGTCGACACGTCTAGAGTTCGATTAAAAAATGACTGTTTTTCAGTTGTGTCTGGTTATATCGTCATAATCATTTTCCGTAATTTAAGGGTGAGAGGGACGTCGGAGAGTTATTATTTATTAATTCAAAATAATGATAGTATTATTACGCAATACGATAAACATAAAGTTTTTAAATAGAAAAATATTTTATAAATTTACATAGGCTTAGCATTTATCAAAATCCAATCAGAAATATTACCTTTTTCTGACCATTTTATGTTTTACAAAATACAATGGAACGATCAGAAAAAGTAATATTTCTGATAAGATTTTGATAAATGCTAAGCCTATGTAAATTTATAAAATATTTTTCTATTTAAAAACATTATGTTTATCGTATTGCGTAATAATACTATCATTATTTTGAATTAATAAATAATAGTACTGTATCAAATTATAACTAGCCGTTGGAAATAATAGCTAAATGCCGTCAACACATAACGCTATTGAAAAAATATAGCATTAACAGTTAATAAATTGAATATAATATCGAATTGTAAAAATTTTCCAATTGTCAACGGGCTGGCTGTCAGCTGGCCAGGTACCTGTTTGTTTTATCAGTATTATCGCCAAAAAAAGGGGTTAACAATTTACACTTCGTGAACGATATTATGCGATATTTGGAATGGTCTTTTTATGACCTTCCCTACTAGACGTTTGTTTTGGATTTCCGTATTCCAAACGGCCGATACGTAGCGCCAAGCTTCAAAGAAGTCTATCATTGGGAAGCAAAAAAATACCATTTAGCAGTATTTATCAAAACTAATATTTATCAATACTAATATTTTTCAACGCAGTCAACGAGTCAACCTGCTATGCATGCACCCGTTATATCAGTATTATCGCCAAAAAAAGGGTTAAGAGTTTACACGTCGTGAGTAATGTTATGGGACATTTGGAATGGTCTTTTGGTTATGTACCTTCCTTACTAGACGTTTGTTTTGGATTTCCGTATTCCAAACGGCCGATACGTAGCGCCAAGCGTCAAGGAAGTTTATCATTGGGAAGCAAAAAAATAGCATTTAGCAGTATTTATCAAAACTAATATTTATCAATCCTAATATTTATAACGCCTGTTGGAATATAATTTGAACTTGTGAATATTTTTCAACGCAGTCAGCTGGGTACCTCTTTTTAACACTATTGGCGCCAAACATTTCAACGATGTTACAGGATTATTATTATTATGTGCATGCGGGATATTCCCCGTTACATGGGATTCCTTAATACGCTTGGGATCATTATTTGTTACTTTTTGCTGTTTAGTGTCGTATCGATCGTTTAGTTTGATTGTACTGGCTTGGATTTGTTTTGATAGTTTTACTTTATATCAGAATTGAAAAGACCGATTTTGCAAATAATTGAGGTTGGATTGGAATTTATTAATAATGTATAGTGCATTTTGACTTTTAATAGTTAATATCAATAGAATGGAGTATATTTTTTTAGTAGACAATATTATTTGGAAAAATATTATATAATACCTAAGTAAATTAGTATTTTATTTTACTGATTTAAAATATTATTAGTGCATATAATTCGACGTCTAGACTTATTTGTAACGTAGTATAAAATAACAATACATAGAAAACAACATACTCCGCTCTACTAAAACTACCCAGTAATATACACACAAGCATATTTGTAAAGTGTTTACTACTTGTTTTCAGTTTTAGTGAAGATTGACTTGTTAATAAATAAATATGTTAAATTAGATTCAAAGTGAAAAATAATAAGTAATTATTATACTTACTATAAAGTATTAAACGGTTATTGTGTTTGAACTGGAAATAATTAATTGAATGAAGTGACTTCCTAACTGCATAATATAATGGCGAAGAATTATCCAAGTGATTTGTGGAATTATTTCCAATCTGACGAAAATACAAAAATCGCAAAATGTAATTTTTGTAAGCTTACAGTGTCATACAAATCAACAATTTCAAATTTAAAAAGCCATTTAAAGAACAAGCGCACGATAGAATTTTGTTCATTTGGATCTGCTACATCTAACGAAGTTGGATAAAAACGAATGTCTCTCTTTGTGCACCTTTATGGACCCACGTTTTAAGATGAATTATTTCTCGGATTCGGATACTATTACTGTGGTTAAAAACATAGTTCGAGAACTTATGTAAAGGGGGCTACCTACTCGCTCGGAAGGACAAGACTTTTCCCAAGAGATTTAGGAAAATCAAACCGAATCTTCAGATGAACGGCTGTCATTTTGGAATGCAATAAACTCAGTAGTGGAGAAGATTAAGTCATTGAATGATCCAACCAGTAAATTCGAAAAAGTATCTTGAAATGAATCTTCTCGATAGAAAAAGTTGTCCCCTGAAATGGTGGAAGGAACATGAAATATATTTTCATAATTTAAAAAAAATCTTCATTGAACAATGTGGTATTGTAGCAACCTCCTTTCCATGTAAACGATTTTTTTTCCAAAACTGGACAGATCATATCCGACCACAGGTGCAGTCTTAAGGCTGGAAAAGTGCGGCAGTTGGTGTTTTTCGTAAACACGTATTATTTTGTTTATTTTTCAATTCTGGACACCATATTCTTACATATAACGTTGAAAAAAATCAGATGCGCGAAATACTTGGACCTGCTTTTTGTACAATTTGAATGCTTTATGATAATAATAATATGTGTATGCACTATATCTATAAAATATTAATAAAATAGGTAAAAACTAAGGCTTCCGTACTCAAAATCCAAACAGTCCTACGGAAAACGGGTATTCGGGCAGTAGCTAAATCGCTAGGAATAATCATCATCGTCTCGTCAACGTCGGCGTTATTTATAACGGTTATTTTCAACAGTTGAAAATCATCAACGATAACGGCTTTGGCGTTGGATGGAATTATCGTCAACGCCCAGTACTAATAAATAATAACTCTCCGATGTCCCTCTCCCCGTTAAATTGATATCATCTCAATTTAAGAATGATTGATATTATCCTCAAATAAATTTTAAAAATTTTGACGGTTATCCTTATGTACGATTGCAAAGTTCTACCAATTGCGACAGTTTTTATTTTATTTTCTGTCTTTTTCTGTTTCATGTTTCATTGAGATTTATTAATATTAATGAGGTTTAGCTTCAATAAGTTATTTCAATAAATTAAAAGTATATTTTGTTTCACATATGTAAAAAATATTGTAGGTTTGTGTCTATGCAAAGGACTTCGGTCTTAGTCTGCCAACGGACGGGAAAAAAACTTCTTATGTGGGGTAAATTGGGCCATTTTACAAATTCAGTCTTCAGGAAACCGAAAAAACCAAACTTCTTAAGCATGAAAACATCTTAAGTGGAACTTCTTAAGCGAGTTTCACTGTAATGTGAGGCCGAAGGTTATTGAGAAGGGAAGGAGATGGGGAAGAGGAAGGTTGGGAAGTATCTGGCTATACAGAACTGGTCACAAAGCGAGGCTAAAGCCATTTCAAGCAACATTTCGATTCTGAATGGTGGTCATTCACCAGGTTGATGATACTGAGAGTATCTACCACTCGGGAAAGTGCTGCAAATACACTATACATATATGTATTAAATGTGTAATAATACATACTAAATACAAAAAAAATTGTAAGGTTATTGGTAACCCGAGAATGTTTTTATTTCTTTAAAAAAAGTAAGTAATAACTGCTTACTTATAAATTAAAAAAATGTTAACTCACATGCATATTGGGACTGGGCGTCTTGGGGTTGGTGGAGGTGACAGTGGCGGGCGTCTGCCGCGCCTGCTGCTGCGGCTGCCGTATGGTGATCTTGAAGGAATCCCCCGTTACCCCTCCGGGCACGCCCATCAGTCCCCCCCCGGTGCCCCCGCTTACCCCCACGCCCAGCTGCTCGCCGGCAGCATACAGACCTGCGCCAAGGCTGGGTTAATGCACAAAACATCACACTGCAGCTAATAATGCTATACCAAGGCGATTACTCCGAGGCAATACAAGGAGCGCCAGGAGAATATAATATGATGCAAAAGCGAATGGTACAGGAATAGAAGAAGTTGGGAGCACCTGAGGAAGTCATGGCACGAAAAAGTGAATCAAATACTTGAGTCGGGTCATGGCGTCAGAATATATTAGACAATACAATGATTTATTCACATGACAATTCATGTGAATGAATTGTGCCGAGACAGACTTGCGTGGCTGTCTATCCTCTCCACCTATCCCTCCGGGGAAACGGTGTGATGGTTAGTTACCAAAGGAGCTCGCAGCCTGACTCGCCAGCTCAGTTCCTGGCCTGTCTTTAATTTTTCAGATGCCAACTAGCCTGGTTAAACAGGTTTAGAAAACATTATGCGAATAAGATTTTTTGGTGACGTCATTATACCAAAATATCCCTTTGTTCTACATGACAGAAAGGGTATTTTTTTATCAATAAGGAACTCGAGTTAAAAATATTACGGCTTATAAAATGTATTTTATATAAGTTTTATTATGTATAGAATGTAAAATTTATAAATCGTAAAAGTGAATAAAATGCCATCTCATCAAAACACCCTATTTGGTTGGTAACATTTGATCATTGTCACGTGGCTGTTTACACGTAAAATTTTTCTGTGTAAATTCTTTCCGTGTGACATCATGCACCCCCCTCCCCTCCTCCGCCATTTACCTCTCTGATTCCGGCCATTTTGGTGGGTTTTAAAATAATAAAAAATACTGGTATTTAAGTGAAAAAGTCAACGTTGATACTTCCTTTCCTTATCAACATTTTAAAAGTGATAAATGAATTTGAAAATTTTAGCAATCTGGGTGGAGTTAAATAATAATAAATAATCACCATTAGTGGCGCTCTGCGGGATGTGCCACTTGGCAGCGGCGGCGGCCGCGTGCTGCTGCTGCTGTTGGAACATTTGCATCTGGTGCTGCTGCTGCTGTTGCTGGAGCTGCAACTGCTGCTGGAGCGACACGGCGGCCGCATGTTGCTGTTGCTGCTGCTGCGGGTGCGGCGAGGGGGCGCGCGGTCGCTGCGCCAGGCCACCTGCCGACCCGACCCGCTGTCCGTACACGCCGGCGGCAGGGGGCTGGCCGTACGGTGCGCCGCCTGGAAGGGACAAATACTTATAAAAGGGGGTTGCCACAAGGTTAATCGCGAGACTCCATTCTTCAGTGCCACTAACAATCATGCATAGGACGGTCCATAGCCGAAAAGAGTCAAGAAACTACTCAATACAGATAGAAACACACCGAGGGAGAGCTAGTAGGATTTTTGACAGGACAGTGCTACTTCAGCAGACAAGCTATACCTCATCTTCTTCCCCTTGTCATATTTGGGTGGTGACCCATCGGCTCGAAAAGGCGTCCTTGCTTTGCGCTACTTCATAGGCTTCCGTTCATAGTAGACACAGCCCCTCCTCGCACAGCCCCTGGAATAGCTTCTTCCAACTTTACCTGGTGCAGCCCACAAAGTCTTCCCTATACATATATGTGTGTATATGATTTATTATCGTATTCATCCTTAAACTGTGGATTCTTTAGAGTAATATTTATTTAAATATGATTTGAGATTTTCACAGCCAAAAATAGTGATGCTTTTTAGGGTATTATGTCATGTTGCGCCTCCTCCTCCTTTAGCCAACATTTCGGTATCCTCGATAGACAATGTTTCTTTAGACTGACTTGATGATGGACACTGTAGGGTTGTTCGAAATGTTGGCTAAAGGAGGAGGAAGCGTAACATGGCATAATACCCCAAAAATAAACACGATATTTATCCCAATAACATAATAATGTTTTTAATTCCAAGATGTGGGGAGGTTGGTGCAATTCCACACGTCCCATATAGTTATACATATTGTACATAAGAAAATCAAAATAAAAAATAAAATAAAAAATATTATACGATAATAAAATAATATATATTTTTTTTTATATTGCAATAGAAACATACATAATACAGTATGGTACACAGACAGAATAAAGGAACAGTTATGTGGGGCATGGTCCTGAGTGGGCTCGGGCCCAGTGCTCAATCAGGAGTGGCGCTTGGTGCTGGTAGGCTGCGCTCACCACCTGGTTGTCGGAGGGCATTGGCCGCATCCTAGCTCCTGTGATCCGGTGTCTTATTAGGCCGGTGAATCCATTAGTTTGTTGCTCCATGAACATTGCCGATGCACTGCTGTATCTCCTATATCCAAATATAATTCTGAAGGCCTCATTATATTGGATTCGGAGTTGTTCCATCGAGCTGTTTCGGTAATGACACCATGTCTCACAGGTATATAAATTAGTACAGAATGCATTAAGCAATGTTTTTTAAACATTGCCGCTGCATTTGTAAAATATGCGAACAATCATACTGGACACTATACCGATACTTCTCCTTTGCCATTCAATATCGTCATAATTCGAGAGGTCTTCATTAATGATGTGCCCCAAGTGTTTAACGTTCTTCGCTGTTTGTAATGTTTCTCCATTAAGGTGTACAGGAAGCATCTTCTCGGGATTTTTTCCATGGTTGAATACAATTAGTTCCGTCTTCTTGGGGTTGTGTATTATCATGTTGTGGTGCTTAGCATATTCTTCACACATGTCCAGTAGTATTCTTAATCCCTTGATCGATGGAGCTAGGAGAATCATGTCATCCGGGTAGCATATATGATTTAGACAATGTAATAGATGTGTATTAATTCCGCATCCCTTGGATTGTTGACATCACATAGATCAAACGATTACGGGCCTTACGTAAGTGTGTGAAATTCGCAATTAATTAATCGATTCATCTGTGTTATAGTTTTGTTTATAGATCCCTACACATCCCTGAGATAACAACACATCTTTGATAAAATCCTTATCACTGCATGTGTTTGATTAGCAATTAGTTTTAATTGTTTTAAAGGAATGCTTTACAGGCTCCCCATGCATTGCTGAAAAAAATATTTCCCGTAACAAATGTTTACCCCTAAACGTGTAACAGATGCACAATTCTTCTCAATAAATAGAGAAGCAGAGAGCCCTACCAAGAGCCGAACAACTGTTTTACTTCTCTTGCCTTCACCTTCAAGATTTTCAGCCCACAACCCTCGCCAAGTCAGAAGTCTCCCTGAGGATATCTTGGTATTATTTTAAAACTAGCCGGCCCTGTTAGGACACCGCAAGCACCAGGATCAGGCAGAGAATCAGCCCATCCAATGCTCTACTTTCAGCACTCCCTCACTCGGAATCCCCAAAAGTAGAACGAGAGTGTGTTTGGAGCCAGCAACTTTTTACAGTCTTGTACAGACATTTGTCCAGTACAAGTGGTCCTTCGAGCCGGATTGAGAGCGTATTTGGACTTACCACCCTAAATTTAGTTTTGTGCAACAGACATCTAGAACAGACAAGACACCCAATATGGACTAATGTTTTTAAAACCCATCAAAAGTGTTTAAAGGGGACTATCGGTGTTCGTTTACAAATTTCATATTTCACTTTTTTTATTCATGAATTTATTGCTTTTCTTGAAAGTTTTGTTTATCTAACATACTGTAATTTCAAAGGTCTTTTGCTGTATTACCATGATACTTTTGTGCAGACATTTTGCCTATTCTGTTCTGCATTGGACCTACCTTGATAGTTCTGCATGGCCTGCAGCGCCTGGCGGCTATACTGACTGGCCTGCTGCAGCGCCCGCTGCTGCTGCTGCTGCTGTTGCTGCTGCTGTTGTTGCTGCTGTTGACTGTAGGGGGATGTGGCGCTGAGCAGTCCTCGCAGGTTCACATCGGCTTGCTGGAGACCAGTCAGGTAATTTACTCCGTCAACTGGAAGACCAATGGACTATTATAGTTCAACCAAAAATAAAAGACTGTTCCCTAGTGTTGTACGAAAAGAACACCGCACAGTGTAGTAAGTCACCAATGAGCGTTAGCGAACTACTAATAAACCACGCTCTTTCTGCGCATGGCAAGAGATATGCGTCTGAGCACCTCGTTTTGCTTGGGGTTTGGCTACAACCGAGAGATTTATGTAACACGCTTTTGTACAAAATAATTTTTTCAAAATAAGATTCTGAAGACGTTTTTATCTTTTCAAAGATTAATATTATCTTAGCCTTTTCAACGCAATCTATCCCCTATGCAGAACGTTTTTAAACAATGTGTGTATTTTAGTGAAAGTGTAGTCAATGGATCAATATGATGCGATAACCGCGTAGATGAGGTGAATAATAAAGTGGAAGAGTGTTTTTTATAGCATCCGTCAGTCATGTACAGTTTGAACATACAGTGAAACTCCTTTAAGAAGTACCCACTTTTCATGCTTAAGAAGTTAGATTTTTTCGGTCCCTTGGAGACTGAATTTGAAAAATGGTTCAATTTATTCCACATATAAGGTCCCTTGGATAACCTTATAAGTTTCCCTGTATTACAATACGACGGAAACATAATAAAATAGAACAGTGACAAAACAATACATGATAAAATAATAGGTTAGGCAGTTTGTTCATTTTCTTTAATATTCTGTTTCGTCATGAAACCCGTTTGGAGACACACTGAAGTGTTCTTATTTCCAGTTCTTTGAAAAACCTTATAAGAGAGTTTGATTGTATTATAATGCGACAAGAAGGTTTAAACAGAAAGAAGTGTTTGATTGTGATGAAGAGGGGACAGGGACAGGGGGGACAGACCTGTGGCGGCCATGTGGTGTGGGTGTGTGGAGGAGGTGACGTGCGCGTGGCGGACGATGGCCCCCGTGCCGCCCGGCCCCCTCGCCCCCACCGCCTGCAGCCCCGGCAGCCCCAGCAGCCCTGGAACACCAACACAATTACACATTAGTCACGCGTCGGGGGCGCGGGGGCCTACACACACACACACACATACCAGTTACATATTCGCTTTGTTGTCTTCGGCCAACCAGCTTCGGTTGGGTGATATAGAGTAATAGAGATAGTACACAATAGAGAAAGAAGTAATCTACAGATTAAAAGAAACTTACAATAGAAAGCTGGACCTAGTATTTGAAGAAACGAAATAATCTTATTCTAATAATAAAGAAAAGAAATAATGAGGTAACGAATGCTGCTGGCTGGGAACAACCAAACACAGATACAAAGAAACATTGTCTAGTGATGTGGGTAACGTATATGTGCAAATAAAAATAATAAACGTCCGGGCTGCCGGAAGACTGTAGCGGCTCGTGACTTTTGAGTGTGCTAGAGTGCTAACATTGAAAAACACACAATTGATTTTGTTGTAGCCGAAAATGTGAGCATTATTTATTTTTACCACTCTTCTTTTATTCAATTTATTTTTTATAACTTATTGAAGTTTGTAAACCTCATTGTAATATTTAATCATTGAAGAAGATAATGTTAACACATCCCAAATGAACCACGAAACCGAAAAAACAACAGAAATTAAAAATCATAAGAATAGCAGCCAATAATATGGGATTTATAAAAATGGAGGATAATATTAACAAATCTTGAACTTGAAGTATGATATCGGTGTAAATGGCATAAATTGGACTGGTCTCATTAGCAAAGTTGGTCAAGCGGTTACCCCAGATAGGTAGAGGTCCTGGGTTCGAGTCCCAGATGCGACTGAAATCTTTGTAATTTCTGTTGTTTTTTCGGTTTCGTGGTTCATTTGGGATGTGTTAATATTATCTTCTTCAATGATTAAACTCTTCTTTTAAGTCGTATTCTCATTGCCGAGGATCGTGACCCCCACTCCGATCTCCCTGGTGTACAAGGCTCTTACACTACTCGAGATTCTGCGCTGCATAGAGAGTTGCGGACACCGATGTTCCAGACGCCTGCAAAATTTTACCACTCCAACGCATCGGTGGCCATCCTCTGCTACTCCTGTCTTCCACTTTGCCTGACTATGAGCTTCTCCAGCTTGGAGTTCTAGGTTTGGCAAGCAACGTGTCCAAAGAATCTGAGGATACACTGCAGTAGATAGCCTATTGTGGATGGCAAGCTCTTCCAGGATTGATGTATTTGTACGTCTGGCTGTTCATGGAATCCTGAGTATTTTCCTCCAGCACCACATTTTGAGGGTGTCTATTCGCTTCTTTTCGCTGGCTTTGAGTGTCCATGTTTCCACACCGTAAAAAATATGGGTAAAATTAGTGACCTAACGAGTCTCATTTTGGTGGTCTTTGTTATGCCTCTGTCCACTCTAGCACACTTAAAAACCACGAGCCGCCAATGTCGGCAATGAAATCAAACCAAAAAAAATCTAAAATCAATGTGCAAGAAACTTTTCAGTCAATATAAAAAAGGCTTTTAAGAAGTTATCCTGCTTAAAAAAGTTTTATCGGTTTCACTGTAAATAATGGGCTTGCTTGCAACGAGATATCGGCTGAAGTAAGAAGCCACAATGAATGAGATACATATTTCAATTGGTTAAAAACAAAAAAATTGTTGGAATTACCAACATTCTCAAAATGAGAGCTTTTAGAAAACTCTGGAGACATTTGAAGGATCCCTGATGGAAGCCAGAAGGGTTCTGAAGAAGTTCAATAAACTCACCGGCATTGTTTTGCCGCTGCAACTGCTGCGACATGTGTGAAAGGTGTGCCAGTTGTGAGTTGGGTTGCTGCTGTTGTTGCTGGAATTGCTGTTGTTGCTGAAGTTGTTGTTGCTGTTGCTGTTGTTGCTGCTGTTGTTGTTGCTGCTGTTGCTGTTGTTGTTGTTGTTGCAGGGTGGGGGGGATGGGTGAGGGCTGTTGGGGGCGCTGTCCTGCCACCATGCCTCCTGCCATGGTCTGGAAATAAGATTAAACGTGAAAAAGATGACAATTGAGGAAGATTTATAAATAAGATTACACGAATTACTCTTCGCCGGAAATAATATTCTTACCCAAGTTGAAAATGCAACAGTCTGAATATGCCCCACATCTAGCGTGGTGAAATTGCGGTACTTATCTTGATGGTTCTCACATGCATCGTAGAAATATCATACAATAAAATATGCTACAATGGACAAAAAAAAACAAAAAAAAAAAAAATTGACTAACCATGGACAAAAACTGACTGTTCTGAAACATCAATCATTCAACAGTTTATGTGAGTATTATCATACCTGATGGTGGTGCTGCTGTATGGCCTGCAGGACGCTGGTGGCGGAGGGGGAGGCGGAGGGGGGGTGGTAGGGCCCCTGGGACTGCGCGGGCGAGGGTCCCGCTGATTCAGGGCGCCCGCTTTGCTGGGGATAGTTCTTGCCGTCCACTGAGACGGATCCTAGGTGGGCTAGCACTGAAATGAAAAAATAAAATAATATAATTTCTATGCAGTAAAAAAAGTCCCCGATTCAATACCTCTGATTTATCTTCAATTAGACATATTTGAGGGATGATGGTTCAAAGCTAGATGTATGAATGATCATGAGGAAGGAGAATAAGCAAAGCAGGTATTTTTAGTTTTTATTATTGTGACAGCTGTTTCGGCGTTCAAGGCCATTTTCAAACTGCCGTTGAACTGCAGTTTGAAAATGAACGCTGAAACAGCTGTCACAATAATAAAAACTAAAAATATTTGCAGAACATAATAACATTATTAAATTCATTTACATTAAATTTTTAAAAATTAAATGGATTCTATGAATTTAACACAAAAACAATTAATAGAACAAGCACATCCTGAATATTTATATAATCTATATATATAGTGAAGAGTGTTCCGGCGGTGTTTGCTTGTTTTTTATGCAAATCTATTGGTTAGAGCTTGGTGAAATTTTGCATACTTTTCTTTCAAAACAAGAGGAAAATTACTAGCGGTAGGAGTAAAATTTAAAACAAAACTTTAGTTCAAACCATTCATAAACCCCGAGTAAAGCCGGATAGTTAGTCAGCTAGTGTTAAATAAGGATTTCATTCACCTTTGAGAAGATCAGGAACCTTGTCCAATTGCAGATGTATCCGAACTGGAATTTCTGGATTGGGGATATCGGCTCTCCGGCTCTTTATTCTCTGGAGATGAGATGTCACATGCTTCTTGGTGTATAGCACTGCCGTGTTGCTTCCCTGGAAGTTGGAATAGTAAAGTTATGAAGGCTGGTGGGATAAAACAGGTAACATAATAAACATCTGTTTCAGTAGACAGTCAACTAAAATGGAAAGAACAACTACAAAATACGGTAACCAGAGCAAGAAAACTTATTTACATATTCATTAGATTGAGAAACATCCTATCATCCATTTTACAATATGGTACAATCGGTTGGGGGGAACCTTTAAAACTAACCTTTTACCTGTTGAAAAGACACAGAGATTGATTTTGAAAGTTATCCTACGAAAACCATCGATATTTCCAACTACACAGCTGTTAAACTCTTTTAGAGTCCTCAGTTTAAATAAAAACTTCAAAACGAACACATTGTTACAAATTCACAAAGACCATTTTAATTCAAAATGTTCCACAAAAATAAGTAACCGATCAAGATCACGTGGCAACTTAGAAATCCCTAAATTTAAAACTAGTGCTTCTCAACTCCATTACGCCTATCAAGGTATAAAAATTTTGAATGCCCTCCCGTATAAAATTAAAACAGCCTCATCTCATTTGTTTTGCTGTACACATTCATTTATGGGAACAAAGGTCTTGTCATCCGTAGTGCCGCTGTCATTTGATACGATACGATCATCCGCAATAGAACTAACTTTCGACATGGTGAAAAATATCGATTCACTTTAGGGTGTATTTATTTTAACAGGATAAACAATAAATACAGTTATCAAGAGACTCGCCAACCGCAATATCAAATAGAACACGTGCTCTCCCGAGGACGACAAAAAGCACATTGAAAATAGCGCTGCATCGCAATTTACGTAACTAAAGCTTACAGCGTGATGGAGCTGGGCCACACTCTAACGGTTAAGGGAGCTAGTTAGACTATTAACAGGACACTGCCAACCTTAGGAGATTCATGGAGCTGTTGGGAGTGGAAAGCACCAATAGCCGTAAGAATGTCAAGGAACAAAGGAAATTCAATTTATTTGTGGAACCAGGAGACATAGCCGAATAGATGATCCCATGACAACCTTGGTTAACTTTATAAAAGGGATTGACGTACAGTCAAGGGAATTGGTCTCAGGGCCTATGGGAGCTATGCAAACCGACACCCTATCAATGAAAACAATACAATGAGTTTTATTAAGGACACAAAATTACAAATGTTATTAGAAGGTTGAACATGAAATTACTGGGAGGAAGTCAGTATCTGATGTTATCTGTGTGGTGATATATCAAATGTGGCTATTGGCCATAGGCACGGCAATGGCAATATGTATTACTGATTATTCTTCTCAATTGTCATATTATGTGTAATTAAATTCCTGGTGGGACTATGCAAAATTAAATAAATCAGTAATGATTGCTTCATACCTGTTCAAGTGCCGAGTTGACAAACTCAATGCAGTGGTCGGTGATGGATGATAATTGTTCCAGTGCAACTTTTTTCTCGTTCAGGGTCTTCTGCTTTGCGTCACAAACCTCGTTAAGCTGCAGTACCAGCTGTTTACCTCGGGTGTTGATTGTGTTGGTGAGTCTGCAAAATAAATACACGATACGCAAGGTTAATGTTGAAAGATGAGACAATCTAAAATGCTCATAGACGGTCCAAAACCAACGTACTCGGAATGGATGGACTCACTGAGGGAGCTAGAACGACTATATGCAGCTGTTAGGAGTGAAATCATCAATAGCTGAAAGAAATGTGAACAGGATGAAAACTCTATGTTATCTTTAGGCATGCTGTGTTAGTGTCTTTTTTGGAAAGGAAGAAATGAACCTGTGTTTTGGAGAGACCGTGTTGTAGGATGGGGTGGAAATACAAAAGTCAGCGAAAGACACCAAAAACGAGATGTTGAGCACATTTGGAGTATCTCATGGCTGTGCATGGGTGCTGAAGGGATCAATGCGCACCATCAAATGAAATGCCAGTAAAACAAACATTTTTAAAGATTTCGCAGTCAGGGGTTTTTATTTTCAGGAATCTAGGGGCTCCAGATCAAGAGTGTAGCCCATTTCAGACAGGAGAACTATAAGGAATTCAAGTACACTAGAGCAGGGGTCGGCAACCTGCAGCTCGCGAGCCATATGCGGCTCTTTGGATGTGAAGCTGCGGCTCTTTAGTTCCATACGCAATGCTATTTATTGTTAGCAAGAATAAAAATTGTGGCTCTTTAAAAACTTGGACTCTTCCGACTCAAAAGGTTGCCGACCCCTGCACTAGAGGAATTGTCATCCAAATAAAATCATTTGGGACAGGAATCTTCATAGTGAGACACAGAGCAGAGCAAAAACTGCAATTGAATAAAACAAAACAAGATAAAAGAATAGGTTTACTTTATTTCCCGTATGGTTTGTTGTTTGTTTGATCTTTCTCTTCACTGGTCATCAAACCAGGAAAAAACCTTCATTATACATATACACACATTTTGGTTTTTTTTAACCTTTATAATGCTTGTCTTTTCAACGCAATCTATCCCATCACGTGACACGTTTTGACACAGCATATGTCTTTTAGTGAAACTTCATGGATCACATAATATACAATATTCACGTACGGGGATAGTCGTCAATGGATAGCAAATGCGACAACTGCGTAGATAAGGTTAGGCTGAAAAATGTCAGAGACCAAAAGGATTAACAACTCACTTGACGACAGTCTGCGTGATCTCGTGCACCAGCGCCTTCTTCTTGTCGGCAATGAGGGTCTGGCGGTCGCGTATAACCTTCATGGCGCTACCGAGCAACACGCGCTTGTACTGCACCTCGGAGAGCAGCGAGGCGATGGTGGCGCGCGCCGCGTCCGCCATCTCCGCCGAGAACTGGTAGCGGTGGTCGCGGTGATGCAGCAGCTGGCAGTCGCGACATGTCAGCCGGTCGCACGTCTCACAGAACAGGGAAAGACGCTCCTGAGGGTGATGATGATGTGTGAGAAATTTTTGAGATTATAATATTAGAGTAGTAGTGGCACACGGAAGTTGACAAGTAAAGCAGTAAAAAAAAAAAAAAAAACAATTAACATGTGTAATATTATTATTACTTATTACTATTAACTTATTCTTATTTAATTTTTATTATTTATTATTCGGAAGTTGACAAGTAAAGCAGTAAAAAAAAAAAAAAAAACAATTAACATGTGTAATATTATTATTAATTATTACTATTAACTAATTCTTATTTAATTTTTATTATTTATTATTCGGAAGTTGACAAGTAAAGCAGTAACAAAAAAAAAAAAAAACAATTAACATGTGTAATATTATTATTACTTATTACTATTAACTTATTCTTATTTAATTTTTATTAATTATTATTATTTACTTATTTTTATTAATGTATTAATATTTACTTATTTTTATTAATGTATTAATATTTACTTATTACTATTTAGTGATTATTATTTACTTATTTTTATTAATGTATTAATATTTACTTATTACTATTTACTGATTATTATTTACTTATTATTATTTACCTATTTTTATTTACTTATTTTTATTTACTTATTTTTATTTACTTATTATTATTTACCTATTATTATTTACTCACTACTTCTTGTTAACAAAAAATATATTAAAAATATTGACTAATTGGAACACAGATACTTTATGGTTATTCGAGTTACAATGAAATTATTATTGTTGTAATCTATAAATGTACGGCCTAACTTAAAGATCTACTGTAGATTTTATAGTTGTTTAGAGTCTGAATAACTTTGGCGATATTAAAAAAATATATATTATAATATATCGTTTCACTAAAATTGTAAGGCCGCTCATCTCAACACAGGACTGTCCTAGTGAGATGAGTGGCTAATGTTTTTGTTTTGTTTTTATATTTAAGAATAAATAAAATAAATATTCCATAGCAGTAATGTTGATTTAACATGCATTAGTAACGATTTCAATGATTCTTTATAACAATAAAAATTTAAATACAGCATATCATAACCAGGCTCTGATTACCACATAGAGTGAATAAATGGTGAAGAGTGCCAAGAGAATATATCATGCAAAACTGAGTGATAGAAGGAGTTGGGGACGATCGAGAAAGACATAGCACAACCCAGTTAATCAAATAATTCAGTCAAGAGTACGAATAACATAAGAGCATGTATGTGACGAAGCAAGGAGTGTGTACTAAAGAATTGTGTGGCCAACCACTCTGCCTACCCCTCAGGAACAACGTGACGGTTAATTAGTTATTTTAATTCATTTCATGTTTCCCTAGGAAGAAAATTTGTCACCTAATCTTGCAATCATTTTTCTTTCAGTTATAAAAATATTTATGCAATATAAAGTTTGCCGATAAGGTCAATAATTGTATTGTCACTATGTAGAAATACATTGTGTACGTGCTTTATACCTGAGTGTGTTCCTTGCAGAACATTTCCTGGCTGTTGTTGGATGTGTTATTCGACGCTGATGCAATTTCATTCACACCTTCGTCTTTTGACTTAATTGTATGGTCTTTGGTGATTTTTAACCTGAAAAGATAAACAAAATTAGTAATGGAACAAATCACAAAATACAAAATGGCTTTGTTTAAAAAACACTTTAGAATTCTGAATGAGCGGTAAAGCAATTATGTCGAAACAAAAGAATAACTCGCTAATTATTTTGGGAACTAACTCAACTACAAGATATGTAACTAAAGTTGCAAAGTAGTTCCATATCTTATTATCGGGGTCTAAACCACATGTGGGCAACCTACGGGCCGCGGGCTGGATCAAATCGGTGTCTAGTTTCGATCATACCAAAGATCGTTCAGTGACTTCTAAACCTCGAACATCAAAAAAAAATAAGAAAAAACTAAAAACCTCTACAACCACCGAATGTTGCTATAAAAAACGATGTTCCAATTTTTACCACTTCTTTTAATATCTGTGTTTCCCTTCAATTCATAGCCGTTATATTTCCCGTTGTTAATTACCCGAGTTCTCGAAGAGTCACACTAGTAGACACTTTTGCTGAAGTGCTCTGGAGACAAGGGGGTCTTAATCTGATTGTGATGGCGGTTGACTTCAAGATTTAGAAAAACATTGGCAGACAAAAGCCCGAGCAAGGGACATGAAAACAGTTTTTGGGCACGTGAAAAATCCAAACGGAAAATGATAATTGTGCGTAAGAATGTGAATGTTACTTTTCAAGTTTTCTTTCGATAATGAGTACATTCAGAACATGGAGCTGGTTTCTTTTCAGAAAGCGAGATAATAACGATTCTTGATTCACAATTTTAAAAAACAAATAATAATACAAACATTCAGAACATGGTAATGGGAATGGTTTCTTTCAGAGCTGGAATAATTAATAAGAGCTTTATAATATTGCAATGACCATGGAAATGGTTTCTCTGCCGACGGCCTTATGCATTTTTAAAAACTTTAATAGGGCAATTTTTGAGAACATGAAAAATTGACAGGACCGGTCTGCTGACAGAGCTCTCAAGAATGAATTTTTCCAAAATAACTTAAGAGTACATCAATCAACGCATTTGAAACAAAAACTCCCGACCCTAAGAGCATTGACGAGAGCAACACGGTATCACTTCTACATACATAAATACACATTACACCACAATCTACACATCTGCCCTGATGACACTGTAACACTGTCCGAAACGTAGGCTAAAGAGGAAAAAGCACAATAAGGCACAATATTCCAAAAACTATTCAATAAAATACTTTTGGCCGTTAAAACCAGAAAACATATAGTTGGGACACATAGGTGGTATTGTCCTTGGAAATCATATATGCGGTGTTAAATATTGTCCAAAAAAATGTACATTTCTAACAAATATTCGACATTCTGCGATATGAATATACTCGGAGAAAATGATTATGAATCTAATGGCATTTTAAAACATCACTTTGGAAAAATGTACATTTCTAACAAATATTCGGCAATCTGCGATATGAATATACTTGGAGAAAATGATTATGAATCTAATGACATTAAAATATCACCTTGGAAAAATTGACACATTTGCGATATTGAATGCCGAACTATGATATTTTTAGTTTGTTTGGGGTATAAAGAGCCCTTGATGAGATATTTCATAAAAACAGTGCTATATAAATTAGCCAAAAATTATTATCAAATAAGGCGAACACTAACCTCTGATGCGCCTGCACGCAAACATCGCAGATAAACTCGGAGCACTCGCAGCACCAGGCCGTGGCCGCATTATCGTCAGAACAGCTGTTGCAGCGCTGCTCGCTGGAGCCTGTGGCCCCGCCTGCGGTGCCGCCCTCCGCCAGGGCGCGGCGCTCAACTACGAACTGCTGGTCGATCATGGCGTGGGCGCTGCACTGCACGCGACATTGGGGGCATAACACAGTCAGGCTTTCAGGTGTGGCTGGAATACAAAATATTGGATAATAAGCTTTTTTATTAGAAGAACGGGAAGCTGATAAAGGATTGTTAGTTATAGACTTTACTAAGGAGAACTCATATTTTGATGTGCGAAAATATGACATCTAAATCACATTTTTCCATATTTAGGAACATTCTAGGACATCTTCATATTTAAATATATACACGATGTCTGGAAACTAATGGTATAAGCGGGAAAATGGTGAATCTACATCACAATACATAGAGAACCATAAAAAAAAACATTTTGATTTTTTTTGTTTTTAGGCATTTTAAGGGTTAAGAAACTCTCAGAGCCGGGTCTACGCTTCATCGCATTTTAAAAAACAATAAACAGCTGATAGTAGCCCCGTAACCACCGAATATTTAGATTTCAACAAAAAAAACCTAACCTCAAACACGAAATTATACCATATACCATAAAATCCACTATAAATGTGAAGCAGATTTGCCAGTTTCCCGTTTCCACCACTAGTTTCCGGACCCCATGTATATAGGCATTTCATAAAATACTGTGGAGAGATGATAAAGAATTTTAAAATGCTTAATTAAATAGCCAAAAATTGCGAAATCGTACTACATATGAAAAGAAGAAATCTTAGTCAACATCGATAAATTTTTATTTTTTATTTATTACATACTCGTTATACATGAACATTTGTTATTGGCTGACATATTTTTGGATATTTTTAAATTGATGCAGCAGGATATTTTTTGAACATGTTTTTCTCAAGTTGGGAACATTTAGTTTCTTAAAAATAAAATCAGTACTCGTCCTTAGTGGAACTTTAAGAATAACCTTCACAATTAGTTTCTGGATCTTTGCTAAAGGCTCCAGGCAAGTATTTGTGGCGCTACCCCAACTGATAATACCATATTCGAGAGATGATTGTACAAGAGTACAGTAAACTTGCCTCTAACTTGTTTTCTATTCAATATATATATATCTAACATTTCTAAAGAAATAGACAAGTTTCCTTAGTTTTGTTGTTAAGTGTGTAACATGCGAAATACATTTAAGAAGATTGTCTATGTGTACGAGTATACCAAGTTATTTTATATTTTCAACTCTATTTATACGAACTACAAGATTATTCAGCTGATAATCCACGGAGAAAAACATCGCGAAAGTGAATGGTAGAAGAAGTCGCGGACGCCCAAGGAAGACATGGCACGGCCGAGTGAATCAAATAATTGAGTCGAGCCAGAATAACAGAAGAGTATTTACAGACAATAAAAAAAACTATTTTTTATGTTACCATTATAATCTCTGGCCTGTGAGCGTTCCAGCAGCTTCGCCGTGACACACGCCTCGCACGCCGAGTGCAGGCACTCCATGAGGCGCGGCGTGCCGGCGGTGGCGGCGGCCGCCAGCTGCAGGCGGCAAAATACGCAGCGCAGAGCCGCCCATGGCCCGCCGCCCGCTGCCTCACCGGCGCTGTCCTCCGTCACCGCCGCGGCTGCGTCGCTCGCATCCTTGGAGGCTGAGTCCTGCGAGGCGCGGCGGCCGCTGGACTGGGCGGGGACTCCGGCTTCCACAGCTTTGTTCTGGAACAAAATTACACCGTTTACTATCCGAGATATTTTTATTTTTTACTTTTTGCATGTAACATTATTATTTGAGCTCTACTGACCACACCATGCCACAAGGCCATATTGCTAAAGCGATCAGTTCGCCACGCGCATTGAATATTGCCGACGCGACAATTTGTTGCCATGGTTGGCGCCGGTTCCATGCCAATTTAACACACGTATGAATCGGCACACTTTTAGAAAGAGTAAAGTCATTAAATAACGAAATAAACCTGAAAATCTAACCCAACCTAATTAATCTTCCTTTTCTAGTTATTTTATTTTAACAATTTATATTACTTCTAAAGAATAGGTCGATTCATAAGTGTGTTGAATTATCCAGTCACCGTTACCGCCGAATAATTCCCATAAATATATACCCTTTTGAAGATACTTATAATGGTATATATTTGTACCCAATTATACCCCCTCACCCCCCTCTAGCTTGAACGCTGACGAAACCCCCGTATGTAATAAATTAATATATATTATTCAATTTATTGGAATAACTTATTGAGGTTTATAAACCTCTTTGTACTTTATTTTCTATCAGATTTTTATTTATATATAGGATATCTGTTGACTTTTTCTATAAATAAAAAAAAAACGGATAGGCATATCAAAGATACTATCTAGATTGCAAATATATTTAAGTAGAACTTTGCAATCGTACAAATGATTGCCAGAAATATAGGAATTAATTGAGGATAATATTGGTAGTTCTTTAATTGAAATAATATGATATCGATAAAAATTATAGAAAATAATTAGGTCTCATTAGCTCAGTGGTTAGGGTTTTCCGGTAAGACAGAGGTCCTGGGTTCGATTCTCAGATTCGACCGATACCTTTTTATTTTCTGTTTTATATTTCATTTGAAATTTGTTAATATTATCTTCGATGATTAAATTATATAATAATTATAAATTATATAATAATTATATAATAAATTATATACTAATTATATAATAAATTATATAATAATTATTATATATATATACATTATTCGATTGTTCCATGAGAAAACAGAACATTGAAGAAAGGGAAGGAAAAAGAACAAAACGAATAAAAAACAAACAAATAGACAACAAACTTATAGCCCATACTTCTTTTATTCGTTTACCATTATTCGACAATATTGTCTACATTCGTAATAATGATTTCCGAGCTCCGCATATTTGACACACGAACACGCCCAAAATACACTTCTTTCGGTTAATTTTTACCATATCCAACTTTTGAAATTTGGCCACAATTTTTTTAAATTGGAAAACGTAATCTGGGAAAATATTATATGAAAAGTTGTCCATTCCTTCAGTTCCATAATTTGATGCATTCTATTACAAAGGAGATTGGTTACGAAAATATTCTTAAAATACCATACTTTTACTTACATAATTTAAAAATGCATACTTTTACTTGCATCATTTTAAAATGTATACCTTTACTTAGATAATTTAAAAATAACATACTTTTACTTACACATTAAAAAAAATATATGCATACATATTTAACGAACCTTTTTACCACCAACGCATTTTAAAAAATTTAAATGTATTTATTATTGGATGATAAATTAAAAACAAATCCTACCTCGTCCGCGCTATTAATGTCCTCATCACCGGAACCCATTTTCAACTTTGACTTGACACTTTGTATTACAGGATCCACAGATGCCGGTTTACTAGTATTTTTTGCGTAAACAATGTTATGTCGATTTTTAAAGCGATCGAGCCAACCGTTATTACATTTAAAATCGTCATTTCCGAGTTGGTTAGCGAATTTTTCCGCTTGTATCTTCAGCATGGGTCCATTGGGGGTAAATCCGGCATCCCTTTGCTGACTAAACCACTTCAGTAGCGCTTTATCAACGTCGGGAAGAACGCACTTTCGAAATTTTTTAGTTTTTGTGTAGTTTTTTTTGAATGCCGATAAATAAATATCCCTATTTTTCCACATTGTCGATATCGTCGAAGACGGCAGAGAAAACTTCTTGCACACGTCGATATTTTTCACGCCGCGTTCTATTTCCCGAATAATTTCGACTTTTTCCCGAATCGAGAGACACTTCCTCTTCTTAGACATGTTTGTAAATCAAGGATTTCTTTGCAACTGATAAAACATGTTGGAGTAATAACCTAACCCCGTGTACTCGTACCTATCTACATGAAGCATTTGGAAAAACCCGAAACAAACAACCCGAGCCAACGGGAACAAAATTGCAAAGCCCTATTTTCAAAAGACTTCGATTTTACGACACTTTTAAATGGTGTACGATAGTAGGTAGATCATAAATAGTATAATCCGTCCTAATGGATTTTAAAGAAAGCCCGCCGCCATCTTTGTCTTTTATGACTCATTTAGAGAATTGGGTATATTTTTTCAGAGCCAGCGATCTATTTACTAAATTGTGTTGAAAATATTATTTTGTACGGTATATCAGTGAAGCGACCCCGTTATAACACCAGACGACTGTGTCAAGACAAGTTTGAACCAAAATATTGTTGGGAATTTGCTCACCATAGCCGTTAACTCTATTGCCGTGATCGTTATAACATTGAAATTATATACTCTTTCATTACGGAATAGCAAAAATATATTTTAAAAGTCCACATTAATTTGGACTTAAAAAGGTTATGGTGGAACATGTGTATATATAATTTCTTCAAACGATTGGTATTCATTTTGTGGCTTCATTATTAATAAATAAATTAAAAATACACTTTGTTTTCACCACTTTATAAATATACATAGATATCTACATGTTTCAAAAGCGATGCTTTCTTCATCAGGAATATATGAATACAATAATAAATATATAATATAATAAATATATGAATACAATATAATTTGTAAATTTATATTGTATTCATATATTCCTGATGAAGAAAGCATCGCTTTTGAAACATGTAGATATCTATGTATATTTATAAAGTGGTGAAAACAAAGTGTATTTTTAATTCATTTATGAATACATATATTTATTTTTGTGTATAAAAGACTGCGTCTGTTTACTATGTTTATGTTTGCGAGACAGGAGGACTAAAAAAGACATTGACGGAAGAGGGAATACAGGAAGTTAAATTAATGGAGGATTCACTAATACAGATTAATTGAAAATAATCAGAATGCCAGAAGTTCGAATTCCGCGGAAAATTCTGAATGCTACTCCAGAGGGAAGACGTCCAGTGGGCCGCCCCAGACACAGGTGGAAGAAGCAACTCCAGAGGCTATGCGAGAAGAAGCTGAACCTACTATGGACGGATGTTGACGTAGCGCAGGACAGTGACGCCCGTCGATTCGATGGGTCTCCGACCCGAGTATGACAAGGGGAAGAAGATGTATGTATGCATAATCACAAGGATTGCGCCTCTAAAATCCTGGCAAGTCGAATTAATATTTTGTTCGTTCTGTTTTTCGTTGATTATAAAATGACCCACATTTTTGTCAAAACTGTATTATACGCGAACCGCTGACAGCTCCGTTGTAAAATCTCCCCTGTCTCATAAACGACGCATGTAATGCTACGACCACACAATCGCTCAACGTCTCAACCCGAACTCGGTTTGGAGTTGGGACGTTGGCCGATCGTAGTGACTATAAATCAGGTAACTGCACGATCGGCCAACGTTCCAACTACGAACTCCAAACTAGTGATGCCATTTTACCTAAAAATCTATCGATCTACCGATATTTATAGTAGTGGTGGGCGAAGCGGCTCGATGATCCGGATCACTCACTACAGGTTCGCTGATCCAGCTCGATTGAACGACGGTTCGCGTCTCCCCGCACCATCCCCTCTCCCTCGCTCCCTTGGCCCTCCTAATGACGTCCTTAAGACGCTCTTACACGATACTTTCTTCGTCCAGTTTTCATGTGGATTGTCTTTACAGAGAGCTCATTTAGTGATCCGGCTCACTAAACCGAGCCGCTTCGCCCACCGCTAATTTATAGTAAGTCTACAGAAATTTATAAGATTATTGATACAATTCGTTTCTTATTAGGTACTCATAATACCGGAAATAAATATAACGGATAGCTGTTGCGCCTGTTTTAGCTACGTATTTTATTTTTCTGCATAGCCTCAGTCAGATTAGATTGCAGCGCAAAAAATATAACAACTAGCCGCGATTATACATCGGATTAAATGCATTTCGCTAATGAGATGATTTTTCACGAAAAACGGCGCTATACAAATTACTATTACTATTTGCATAATATGCATAAAGCATATTTAGGCATTTATTTGGGGGTTAATTGCACATTTGAGTCTCCTTTCGTCAATATAAAGATAGTTCAGTCATGTTTTATTCTTCGCGCAGCACGTCCGTCGAGATCGCCTGCACAATTCAGTATGAATCATAGTGAACGGTCAATGTGTGGAGGCCGGTTTGTGCGAGTTCGGCCAACTAGTTCGAAGGTTGGGCCCTAGTTCGCCACCGGAGCGATCTCGGGCGAACTCGCCGAACTCGCGCCAACGTTGGGCTCAACGCGTACGAACTAACCCACTACACAATTGCCCAAACGTTCGAGTTGGGAGGTTGGGCGATCGTGTAGTGGTGGCATGACATGAGAGGTTACAACGGAGCTCTCAGCAGCAGAACTTGTCGTTTGCACTGTGCATCTTGAAGATTTGAACTTGTGTACTTGTCGTTTGCACTGTGTATCTTGAAGATTTGAACTTGTGTAACCCCTTGCGTGCCAGATAAAATATAGTTTGTGCCTTTTCACTCAATGTATGTATTTTTAACATATGTATTGTTTTTACGAAGAGAAAAAACGGAGGTAAAACGTGTTTTTATGATCGGTTTGTGATATTTTTCCAAGTATCATTAGGGTTAGGATAAGCAAATAATTCACCAGAGAGGCCTAGTTCTATGGACCCCTGTCACATTTGACGTTGTGAAGTAGCGGCGCTGTTTGCCGATTTGATGATGATGTCGGGGGATCAAATAAACAGGCATTCTTCTAAATGAATTTCTTCACCTTTCACGGGCGCTATTCGGTACGTATATAATATTTATTCCGTGGATTAAAAACCTCATTTTATACGCGCTTTACAGAGCACCAACTAAGTGAAAAAAAAGTATCTGTCAACACATTTTTTTTAAAATACGACAATAATTGAGGAGTAGGCTGCGACAGGGGAAATAAATCTAAATTGCCCCTTTTCCTAAGAATCGATTTTTTTAATTTCTTGAACCTTTAAAAGATGGCAGTAAAAACTCCCATGTAGATATCTGCATTACCGACCGAGATACAGACTTCACAAGAAGATGGAAAAAATAGCAAACTGTAACCCTTCGCATAACGTAGGCGAAGTTGTTATTTCATAAAATTTAAAGATTACAGTTTGAGGATTTTTGTATTTAGAAACCTTACACATTTTCCTAACTACCGGTATAGAACTTGCAGATAAATCATTTGTGGTGTTGCTTGAGTTGGCAACCTGTAAAGTGATGTTTAGGGCCATTTTTGAGAGCTGGCCCATAAAACTTTAAACCCTCGTAACCTTTTACAACATTTTTGCAAAATCCCGTTTATCGCATCATACTCCTAAATTGTGTTTCGGCTTAGTCGATTCGACAAAGGTCTGTAATGTGTGGGTCAATAACAGTTAAACCCATTGGCATCATTATCCCTTGGTTAGGGTATGTACATCATAAAATGTATGACAAAAAATACTTTAGCAAAACATTCATTACTAATGGGCCAATGGCAATCGACTAAAATAGTATACACATTATAAAACAATTAAAATGAAACTGCCATTAGCAACAGTTTGTATTGATTAAATGGGGAAGCACAAATGTTAATGGTAAGTGCCTCACAGGACAAGAATTTCAATTTGAATATGTTCTACCGAAATTAATAATAATTACAATATAAATAAGTCGTTTGAAAACGGCTTTGAATGACGAAAAAGCTGTCACGATAAAACATTAAGAAGCCTCCGCATCCAGAATGTCTAAGTACATATTGCAAACTTCCCTTGAAAACATGAGGTTTTTTTATGCACTTAAAAAATTTGTTATATTTTAATAAAATCACTATTCAGATGTCTAGTTGAAAAAGTATGTATATATAAAATTCTGTCGATAGAAACAAATCGTCAAGTATGCTCCGAAAAATATAAATAACACGTGGAGTTCTGTTATTTAACATGTTATAGATATGAAAAAAATCACAGGGCTTCTTTAAATGCTACTACTTAGTCAGTAGTCTTGAGATTTTTAGTCTATTCTAAATATGTCGCGTTTTATTAAATATTATTAAAACGATCGGTTACGCCCTAAGCGTTATTTATACTAGCGTGCTCCCTCTTTTGTATTAACATATCTACTTTTCAAACTATGTTCAGTTTCCGCTCGGAGGATCTTAAACAAACAAGCAGAACTCAATAATAAATAAATGTATAATTTTTTTAATATTTTCAGCGAAGCAACACTCGTTATAACTTCTAACAGTGACCCATTCCATGGAAATGGTAAACGCAAGTTAAATCGTTTGGGGGTTTTCTCCTAACAGCCGTGGTCATTATAACCGAGTCCGACTGTTGTATTGTCCAGAGCTAGTCAGACTATGGGAACCCTAATAAAGGAAGGAGGGAGGGGAGATAGAGAATATGAAGTACCTCACTATTCAGATCTAGTCACTAAGCATAACTAAAGCCATTTCAAGCAACTTTTCTATTCTGAATGATCGTAAATATACTATACTTTAAATGCACTGAACAGATAACCTCTAGAAGTGAGATCTAAACCGATTTGAAAGAAAAGTGATGTCGTCAATTTAATTAAGATCCAACGACGGAATGTTTTTTGTTAATGCATGGAAAGCATCAACCACCACGATGCATTCTATGCAGGGGCACCCAGAGAGCATGGAATCACATGTATGACTGTTTCGGCACTCGCTACTTGCTTGATGCAACGCATCTTCGTCCTGTATTCGGATTCTTGAAACGATCCTGACCATTTAATACATATCACTCTACCATGTCTTCCTAGGGCCTGATTCCGGTTCTTTTAGGGATAAAGTTCTATTCCCATCTACCAGCACCTTGCAGACACGTACATTGGCAGGCACGACACGTGAGGGAGTATACACATTACACCGTGCGTGAATATATTCATGAATAATGTACCTAACTAATTTTGTCGCGCCTGCCACTTTATGTTTGCACTGCGCGGTGTTGGGAAATGTAAATCAAACATAAGAAATTGCCCCTATACTTAGGATTAAATACTTTTTTATGTACATAGCATATACAGGGGAACAGTGACGGTTCGTGACTATTGAGTGAGCTAGAGCGCTAAGATAGAAAAATACGACACTATTGATGTTGCTGAAGCTGAAAATGTTTTTTTTTCAAAATTTCAATTTTTTGTATGGAGATTTAGATGGTAGGTAGGGCAGTGCCCTACCTATCAGCCGCCACTGCAGGGGAACAATATCGGTTGGGCAACGTTATGAGGCGGATAAAGGAGGGGCCTGGCCTGTAGGAGGAAAGAGAGATGCCTGTAGTTCATTCCACATACGAGCCGATTTACATAAAAAACGAGTCGGCGAAACGACCCGTTCTCGTGAAACCAACATCAACTGTAAACGGATGTTTCGCTCGTGTCCGTCGACTTTTAACTAGGTTCCGGTTCCCTCTGATGACAGCTGTCATTCTGCGAATGACATTCTTTATAAATATCGATATTTGCGTAGTTTTAACAAAAGAAAAACTCTATATTATCGTAAATATCGAATTTAAACATTATTAGTGAATCATTCGTCGCATAATAATGCTATTAAATTAACCGATTTAACGAAATTGCGATGTTTGTAAAATACCCATGCCAAGAGCTCGAAGTGTCGGATAAAAATGATATAAATTCTAAAAATCATAAAAAACTACAAGTGTAAAGTGAGTAATAATACAGATTCATAAAAAGCATTTATTTTATGGCTTGTCATAATTATAACATAAACTTATAAATTTGTTTTGAACCACTTCCATTTAATATATCTCGTATAACTAGCTGATGTGTACCCGGCCTTGCTCGGGTTTATATAAAGTTATGATGATGTGAAATAATTGTTATTAGGGTACCATCATTGATTTCACAGCGAAAGTATCTCCAAATAAAGAAACATTGTTTTATAATTTCTTCAAACGATTGGTAACTTTGTGGCGTCATTATTAAATAAATAATTTAAATTGTACTTTGTTTACAAAAAACAATTTTAATTATTTAAAGAAACATTTATTTGAATATTTTATTTCATTCCGAACGTTTATTTTTTCAAAACATATCTAAATCATAAAGTTCTCAAATAGGTGCCGCCTACTCGTGTTTTCCATTTTGAAAATATTCTACCCAAAAAAACCTCCTTCTTTTGAATATGCAATCTGTGGCCAACCAGAGTGTTATATCTATGGGCCAACCTAAATAAAACATGGCGGGTTCAATGTTTTTCACACTAATTTTAAAACGTTATAGCAACAGTTTTACATATTGGATTTCATTCAAACTACTTTCTAAACCTTTCCGGCACTAATAAGAACAAACTGTGCTATTTTCAGCGAAATCGGTATAGTGATTTTCGAGAACATCGAGGACAAAGAAACAAACAAACTTACATAGATTTATATATATAGATAATCTCGACCGGTTTCGGAAGTACCCTTCTAAATATCTAAGAGAGGACTATACGATAAATTTACTTGGTTATTCGACAAACTAGAATTATAATTTAAGGTTTTTCGAATTTCTAGTGCTTCTAAATTATCTAATTTTTTTGCCTTTATTATTACGGTGAAGAATTTGAACCCTCGTATCTTTATTAAAAATATGATCGGTTGAAAAGAGATGATTGGGAAACTCTGAAAAATTATTATTATTAATACATCTTAAGTTTGTACATAATTAGTTAAGAAATATTTGTACAGCGCCCTTGAGGTAATTTTTCACAAAAACGGCGCTATACAAATCATCCAATTATTATTAAGTGTGCCGTGATTCTTATATTTACATTACGGGATGTGTTTCCCATGTTGAACGAAGGACAGTCACTGCAACATATTTTGTAAATGATAGGGTGGCTAAATTTATGATCCCCATCGTTAGTGTTTTTTAGGAATTTACCTATGGTACTATCTGTTTAAAACGCGGGTTTAATATGGGTAGAAAAGTTTGATATGTACAAAATTCTACGCCTTTGAAAGGGATTGTTTAAAATTCTATTTTTATTTGTTGATGTATCGAATAACAATTTATTAGTGGAAATGAGTTAAGTTTTTTTTTTTTTTAATTTTGTCAATAAATGTGTGGTGCAACCATTATTTAGAGTTATTTGTTTGATTTTTGCTAATTCAATTTTGAAATTATCCGTTGATAGGGGGATTTTAACTAACCGGTGAACCATCGAATGATAGGCTGAACGTGTATGTGATACCGGGTGATTTGAAGTGTTATGGACAGTACTATCTGTGAATGTTGAATGTTGATCGATGCATTACTGCCTATCTCTGAAGTAAATTGGATGCTTTTATGGAATGAATTTATAAGTTGGTAAGTTTTGCCGCTCTGTTCCCGCCCAAGTACAGAAAATATCAACTACGTACCTTTTTCAGATTAGAATATTATTTAACAATGATGAATTACAATAATTTTTTTTTCCAAATTATCCATAAAAATATCTGCCAATAGTGGGGCTAGTGGATCCCCCACGGGTAAAACCTTCATTTTGTTGGTAAACACAATACCAGTTTATTTATTGTTTACTATTGTATTTTGCCTGTCATAACAGTTCGTACCAATCTCTGCGAAAAAGAGTTCAGTCATTCAGGAAACACCTATTTTTCTTCTCTTAAAGTGTGTACAACAAAATAAAAATAAAGCTAACCTAAAGTGCGTATCATAAAATATAAAAACAGTTAAGCTTAAGTGCGTACTGTAAAATAACATGAACGACTTCGATAACGAAGGTGGAAAATAGACGGTTTGTTACCCTCCCGCGAATCGTTATTTTTTATTGTTTTGTTTACGTTCTGACATAATCGATTTTGCCTACCGTTGAATTGTCAGGGAAATTCTTAAAACTAGACAGAAACGCTTGGGAACACTGAACAGGAAAACCCTAGAAGTGTGATGTATACAGATTAAAAATAAAACGGTTGCCAATTTGCATAAAAGGACCTAGACCTCGGACGGGCTAATGATTTAAAATGTGGTTTAAAATACAGCTTTTAGAACCAAAAATAATATAAAAATAAGCCACAAAACTCAAAAAGTAGAAATTTTTAAAGTAGTAATAGTGACAAATTACGAAATAAAATGTGATCACGCCGACTGTAACGCTATCTACTTCGGGCAGACGCGAGGGGCTTTCTCAATTAGATTCAAAGATATACGAGTATAAGACATACGATTTTTTGTATTTCTTGGGAATTGAGTATAACAATTTATGTAGTTGTATAATTTAAGTTAGTTTTAAGGACGATAGTGAATGACACGGATGTGTCGAAACCGGTAGTAAATAAATAAAAATCAAGTTACAAATGTACATTGTGAATAAAACTCTTCAAAACAAAAAGAACATATACGGATGGTATTATAATAAATTTTCAAAATCGGCAGAACAGCTCTTAGTGGATAATCACGTGCAACGACGAGCCTTTACATATAAAAAGAAAGGACCTCAGATTAAATTTACTGAAACAACTCAGCATAAACAAAAGAACTATTGATCCTAATATAACATTAAACAAATAAAATTAGAGAAATGACTTAATCTCCACTTCTTGGTATTTTCTCGAAACCTAAACAATTATAATTCCTTAAAATAAATCAGGGATTTACCTCACACAATATATTTATTTATTCTTAAATTTAAAGATAAAAACAAAAACATTAGCCACTCATCTCACTAGGACAGGGGTCGGCAACCTTTTGAGTCGGAAGAGTCCAAAATTACAATTTACAAAATTTAAAAGTTTTTAAAGAGCCACAATTTTTTTTCTTGTCAACAATAAATAGCATTGCGTATGGAACTAAAGAGCCGCAGCTTCACATCCAAAGAGCCGCATGTGGCTCGCGAGCCGCAGGTTGCCGACCCCTGCACTAGGACAATCCTGTGTTGAGATGAGCATAAAACATTTTAACATTCTACGTCATTATAAAACAATTAAGAAAAACCTGCCACCATTAAAAGCGGGGGAAACAGCTGTAAGCACCTCACAAAGAATTTTAATTATCACAATTATTTTCTTGGGTAAATCGGATTTTACCGAAAATATTAATAAATCATTTCAAACACAATAAAAATTATAATAGAAAAGGGGTAAATAAAGTCATATAAGAAAGTTGTCTCAATGTGGCCTAACCACAACTTGAAAATTGCTTTGGATTCCGAACAGCTGTCAAAATAATTAAAAAACTAAAACACTTTCAGAACTTAATAATAACATTATTAACCGTTTTAGTACTGCGCTTATTTTGCAAGTATGTACGAGTATATACATTGCTAAAGATATTCTGTGTTTTTAAATTATAAAAAGAATGGTATTCACTAAATAACTTGGACAAATATCAATCAATTTTAATGATTTTTTTTTAATTATACAAGAAAAAAATAAAATTTTACGAATATTATAGTTCTAATTAAAAAAAACTACACATTTACAACTACAAAATATATATTTTAAAAAAAATACAAAAACATAAGATTATTTCATTTCACAATTGTGTTTCCCCGTGGTTCATGTAGTCCCTTTTTACAGCGAGCGCATATGAGGTTGGATCGCCTTATCTCATTTGCTTTGCTGCACACATGGGAACAAAGGTCTTGTCCGTCCGTAGTTCATTACGATCATCCGCAATAGAACTAACTTCCGACATGGTGAAAAATATCGATTCATTTTAGGGTGTATTTATTTTAACAGGATAAACAATAAATACAGTTATCAAGACACTCGCCAATCGCAATATACCACGTTCAAATTGAACAAGTGCTATCTCGAGGACGACAAAAAGCACACTGAAAATTGCAGCGCTAAAGCACTGTCGCAATTTACGTAACTAAAGCTTACAGCGCGACGGCGCTGGGCAGCACTCTAACGGTTAAATTTGATTTGCTATAATTTAAAAAAAATAATAATAAAAAAGCCCAATGATCAGCGGCGGTTATTCAATAAGGGCACTCGGCTCCACCTATTTTTTAAAGAATGACTTCCGTAAAATAATACTTACTTTTAAGTATTGTTTGTATTTAAAAACAATTGAGTTCGCATTTAGCGGGAAAGTTACAAGGTGAGGTGTAATTTTGCAAATAATTACAGCCATCGCTTGAGGCATTTTATTAACAGAGATATTCACCAGTCACCTAGCGGTCAGCGAACACTGATACATTATTACGGCTAGCGGGGCACATCTTAAATGATGGCCGAATATTGGGTACTCGGCGAATGCGCATTCGATATTGCAGAATTTTTCTATGGAAACGTTTTGTATGGGAAGCGGGCTCAAGTACATTTTGCCCCGGTATGTAATAAGAGCCCAGTAAAAAATCGTTTTTACTTCTTTCAATTTTTACTCTTTAGGCAGTTTTATAATTTCACTGCTTATGAAATGCAGGTATGAATCGATACAACATTTTTACTTTGGTAAATGTTAATTTTTAGCGGAAGATTTATTATACGAGGGGTCAAAATTACAAATAAATATTTAAAACAGTGGCGTGTCGTGTTCGTTAAAAGATAACAAGTTTATTAAATACCTAAAAATAAAATAATAATTTATTGTTGTTACAATAATTTATTATTAGATGAAAACATTAATCGATGGATATCGACAACTTCAAAAATGTTGGTAACTCATGTTTTACATGACTAAACTACATTAGAAATTATGTTGTTTTTTACATAACCAAGAATTTTTTTAATTTTATGGATTTTATAACTATATTTATTAAGTAGATAGGTATATGTGTGCGATATAATAATACGATATAATGTTTTATCAATCGGGCACACGGGCACGTCTAAAATGCAATTCTATATATTAATCTCTACAGTGATCACAGCGAATGAACGAAGAAAGGAGTGTAAGAAGAATGTATGACGCGAATGTAAATGGAAGAAGCCGGGGACGCCCGAGGAAGACATGGCACGATCAAGCGAATCAAATACTTTGTTATGTAACGAAAGGTTGACCATGAGATGAGTTCTAGCTACTCGTCTTGGCAAATAAGCCTGGCAAGCAATCACATCATTTCCCTCCATAAATTAACCAATCAGGCGATTCGAGCGCCCAATTAAACCAATCAGATCAAAATTAACAAAGCAGCAGCGAGCGACGTGAGCGCCTTTGGCAAGCTCGGTGGCGTTGCTTGCGGCCCCTTGAAACTCATCACTTCCCGTCTGGAACTCGAAGAGATAACTGCGTCTCTGAAAAAGAGGCGGCCATTTTTGTTATTAGTTATTTACGAGCAAGTAAAATGCAGGCGGACTGAAACCCGGAGCTAGACTTGCCTCTTGCTGTCAAAGCACTCAACATGGTGCCTTACTAATTATAAAAAGCCCATGTCCGGCCTTGGCGTCATTGCCAGCCACCCCCGCCATTCGACCGGAACACCATGTAAGCTGATTTCCCATCTCCCCTTAATGTGTTGATTGATCCCTTGTTTCATCTGCATAACTCGTTTAGAGATTCCAATCAGAGAGAGAGAGAGATATTACAATAGAATCCTACCTAGATTAAGACCTTCTTACTGTCTACTCGATTGTTCTTAACCCACCATGTTGGTCTGAGTTTACAATAAACACTGAGCATGAAAACACTTTCCTGTACTAATTTAACGTAGAAGTAGAAACGCCCTCAACCCAATTATAAGATTGCGATCGATCCGCGACCCTGTATGATAAGAAGTTGATGCCCCCTGCCGATCTGAGCTAGGATAATGTCTGGAGCAGACTTCAACATCTAGGAGAGCATCTCCAGGGTAAGTCCTGCAGATTGTAATTGTCTCCCATAACTTCACCTGTAACCCAACCTTCCTCTTCCCCGTTTCCCCTCTCCCTGACATTCCCAGTCTACATAACAACTTGATTCGGGCCATGTCAGAAGTCGGAATAATAGAAGAGAATGTATGAGACGATGTATGAATGTGAATGAAGCAGAATGAAGTGTATGCCAAGATCGAGTTGTTTGGCGGTCCGTCCTCTCTGCCTACCCCTGCGGAGAAACGGCGTGATGGTTAATTAGTTAGTGATCACTTGACGTGATCACAAATCACGATATTTTTTCATGAAATGGAATTTATACAGAATGTTGTGAGGCGAAAATAATGTAATAAAGGGTGAAGCAGTAGAGGAAGGTTGGGAATTCTCTATTCAGATCTGGAAATTATATTTAAACAATTTTTCATTTCCGGGTGGTGGAGTTTCACTAGGGCGATTTTACAATAATTAATAAGTACCTTTAACAATACAGAATACCGCAAAAAATACAGCAATTGATAGCTTTTTACCTGTCATTAAACTGTCAGTATTTCAGAAAGCAGTTTGCAACAAAAGCGAGAATTTGCGTCCGTTTGACGTTTTAGTGTATTATTTGGCAATTAAGTCACGAATACACATTTAACTCTGTCATGTCCCCATTTCAAAAAATAATAACTTTTGCGTTTAAAACTTGTGATGCAGTGCTGTTATCCAGGTTTCCGGAAACCTCTGAATATAAATTTCTGGAAACCTGTTATTGAATGAATTCATAAACAAGCTACCGTTTTACATCAATGTGTCGTTGAACTATTGGAAACAGATTATATTATTTGAGAAAAGATAAATAAATCCACATTTTAAATAATAGCGTGTTGTTCAGTTTCAATGATAGATCTGCACCTTGAACGTTCAACTGTTTATTTATTACTCCCTTAGCAGCCTATGGTATAACCATTTATGTATTTGTAGCCCTAATGACTAGACATAATATTATTTATGATAAATTTGAAGTAGCGAGAAGCCCCATAGAGATAGAGCATTGAATGTAAAAAGTGGTTTCTATATTATTTATATTTATTGGAATACCTAATTGAAGCTTATAAACCACTTCGCAAAACATATTTTTTTAATCATTGAAAACAATATTAACAAATCTCAAATGAAAATATGAAACAGAAAAGACATAGAAAATAAAAAAAAGGTAATGGTCGCATCAGGGACTCGAACCAAGCACCTCTCGGTCTATTCGGGACCTGCGCTAACAAATTGAACTAATGCCAACTCATTGCTCTCCGGCATTTTTATCGATATCATGTAACCAATTTAAAAATGTATACATATTTTTTATCCAATTTAATGTAATTTTAAGCCTGTAACAGGATTATTAAAACATAATTATTAAATAATTACATATATTATTTAGGCTGTATTTTATGATAGTTTCGTAAAAAAAATATTAATAATATTATTAATAACCTTCACAGCTTTCCCGATTTTGTTTTAATAGGTTAATCATTATATTTTAATAACCTTTTTAGTGTTTTTTTGTCATTGTGTTTTATGAATTAATTTTACTTTACCATGTACCATAATTATTTACAAAATATACCACTTTGTATTGTAATGACTGATGGTCACGCACGATACAAAATTAAACTATTACCTTATATTACACAATTGACATTGATGATGAAATTACAAAAAAAAAACAATAATAATGTATTCAATATTACTTGAACGTAAGGTGAAGAGGAACGGCTGCGCGGCCTGTTTCATACAAAACTTAATTTTAGATTTGAGGCCAAAATACTCACTTAAAGCTAATGATTTTTTTTCATCAAAAAGTATAATAAATATCTAGTACGGATTAGAAGTATTTTTTTTTTACATTATGAAATATAGGTAATTAAAAGAATTGATTTTTCGCGATTTTAGAGGCACCTTTAACAATTATTTGGGGGCTAATGGTGATGTAAAAAAAAGTTTTACACCGTGTACTTTAAAAATATTATGAAATATTTTGTACGGTACGTGTAAGATCCGCAAAAGAGAGGGAATGTATGTCTAGGTATCCCGAGTGAGGAGAGCGGGGTCCGGGTAGAGTGGAAATAAATGATGGTGGTCGAGTTTCAAGGTGAAGCAGTGTCCGGTGGAGGAGTTGTTCGTTCCACGGCTGGAGTGGAAAAGATAGCACGTACGATTTTTAGAGCCGAACTTGTTTACGATAATAATAATAATAATAATAATAATGTTTTTATTTAATTTCTAATACAATTACAAACATGTTATATTTAATACGTAAGAGAAATTACAGGTACTTATTTAATATTTGTAAAACAATGAAGAAAATATACTAAAAATAAAAAAATAAATAAATTCAGAGATATTTAAATAAATTCAGGCAGTGGTGAAGATCGCGTCAATGAGAAGAGATTCTTTCAAGAATCAATAGAATTTCCCTTTTGAATCTTTCCTCACTGACGCAAAATATGTCGATATCCTGTGAGATTTTGTTCAGGAGCAATATACTATGAAATATACGATATACGATGAAATATAAGCAGGCGACTCGCAGGTGTTGTTTTTTAAAGTGCAATCTTGACTTGTTTACGACGAAATATAGGCAGGTGTTGTTTTTTTTATGGTGTAATCTTGACTTGTTTATGATGAAATATAGGCAGGTGGCTCGCAGGTGTTGTATTTTATGGTCCAATCTTGACTTGTTTACGATGAAATATAGGCTTTTGGTTTGGTTATTTGTAAGTGTTGTGCAACAATTTAAAATGTTTCATCTGTTTAAAATGATACACTCTGTAGACACGTTCGATACATATAAAATAAAATTAAAGAAATATTAAAAAAAAGCATCATGGTGGACTTTTAAAGTAAAAACGACCAATTTACGTTGGAACACAAATTTGCCGTACACAATTTAAAATATCGACCCGAAAAAGGTTTTTTTCTAACGTTTTGCTTTCATATTTTTACTTATGTAGTCATATTTACATGGCAAATATGATTTTTTTTATTTTAAAAATAATTTTTTAATAATTTATTTTAAATTTTATTTTTGATGATTTTTTAAAACATTAAAAATAAAAATGTATTCCATATATTAATTGCACACTGTTTGAAATTACATTACAATATATTATTTATTTGCATTATTTCTTTGTTGGAAACCAATTTTTACGGAAATCGGTTGACACCATTGTGTATACGCCTTCAGTAGGGCAAACGGCAAACCGGTCAACCACGATAACAATCCCTGGACAAAGCCGAAAGTAACCTCAATTGTGATAAATAACAAACCAAAGTTCGAAATGCCTTCAGCAAAACAAACCAAAGTCCACCACCGCAAAAATAAATCCCTAAACTTAAGTTAATCGTAAGTTCCTCCAAAACAGAAAGGTAATTTCTAGCAATGAAGACCATTGGCGACATAACTAATAAAACTCAAACCATATAAGTACTTAAAATGCTATAAAACAGTTTATTGGTGGTTACTATTGTGTAAATTTTGACTTAGTCTTTTCATTCTTGACATTTTATACCATAAATCTAAACCCTTACAAAAGCCTGCAGCATACATTATTTTTAAAGTCGCGTCTCCTACAAATGTTTTTTTTAAACTTTTACACTTAAACACAAAACAATGGGGGTGTTACCGTACAAATGTATGTGCATACACAATGTTTTTGCTTTCCGTCGCCGATGGAAAATATTCCCCACAATGGTGGAAAGGGGAAGGGTTTGTTTCATTTTAATAACCATCGCACGGCGCGTCTATGTATCCTGAAACTTCGTCAGTCACAGCATACATCGGACGGGTTTTTTTAGGTTATGTGGACTGAGCGAGATTATAATATAATATTATGAGAAGTTTGCTTATGTATTAGTAATAATAATAATTTTTTTAACCGTTAGTTTTCTGTTTTTTCCTAATAGCATTACAGGCCTCATATTCAGAACTTTTGAATGACGCATTGTGATAAACACATAAATTTATTTTGATACGGTTTTTTATTTTATTTAAACAATGAACACTGCGATGATATTTTACTCCAACCTATAAAATATGTAGTACATTCAAACGATTATTTTAGAACTCGTCTTGTCGTCTACACTAATGTTTTATTTTTAACCAAAACAAAACATTTTAGCAGGATACGGAATGTGTATGAAAACATGTTTTTGTGTAATGTTTCGAAAAATCATCCGCAGAAGACCCAGCTAAAGATTAACAACCTGTAATAATTCTTAATTTTGTAAGGGCAGGGGGGCAAATTGGCCTGATAATCTTTATTCCGATGTATCTCTATATTTATTTAATTTGATACTCTTTGTTCCAATTTAATTCTTTATTTATTTAATTTGATACTATTTATTCCAATTTATCTCTGTATTCATTTAATTTGATACTCTTTCTTCCAATTTATCTCTTTATTTATTTAATTTGATACTCTTTCTTCCAATTTATCTCTTTATTTATTTAATTTGATACTCTTTATTCCAATGTATCTCTTTATTTATTTAATTTGATACTCTTTATTCCAATGTATCTATATATTTATTTAATTTGATTCTATTTATTCCAATTTATCTCTTTATTTATTTCATTTGATACTCTTTATTCCACTATAAAACAATTAAGAAAAACCCACCACCATTAAAAGAGGGGAAACAGATTTCAACTGTAAGTACATCGCAGAATATAGGATTTTAATTATCACAATTATTTCTGAATAAATCGGTGTTTACCGAAAATGTGAATAAATCATTTCAAACACCATAAAATTAAAAATTGGATGATGGTAGATAAAATCACATAAGTAAGTATTCGCAATGTGGGCTAACACCATTGTTTGAAAATGGTTTTGAGCGCCGAAACAGCTGCCAAGATAATAAAAACTAAAATACTTGCAGAACTTTACTAAATTTATTTTCTATGAATAACTATTTAAAGTATTGAGACCCAATGAAGAGGGATGCGGAAGTACCTATCTATTAAGATCTGATCATTTAACATGTCTTAAGTCATTTCAAGCAACGTTTCTATTCTGAATTCTGAATTCTGAAAGCCAGCTCATTTGTAACCCGGCAAGAAAACAACAAGTAAACGCCGTAATGTTATACATTTCGGAGTCCCGCACAAGAATAATAAACGTGCCTGTCATTATACTACGTAGACCCGCCGGATTATAATGTTTCATTACGGCCTATGTGTGGCTAGCGACCTTCAACCGCGTTCAAGGCCCCACAAGGCGGTCGGTTCGCAGTCGGCCTCTCCTGAACGCTGAAGGTTTTACGTCCGACATTTAAAAGGGACGTATGTACATAGCACGGGTTAACCGGTAGGTACTTTTATTTACATAAGTTTCAGAATTGAAAGAAGTCGAGGTGGGAATTGTTCTAGAAGCCGCGCCAAAGTGGGTTTGAAAATTTGATCGCCTGGAAATATAATACAAGATGGTCTAATTAAGGTTAAATGAAACATAATACGCGCTCACAGACGGCGCCAATTCAAATATTTTAGAAAGAAAAAAAAACACTTAATGCCTTTATATTTTGAGACGATTTGTTTGTTGACGGCTGTACACATGAAATATGAAATGGAATAAATTTTTACAGTAGATTTAAAGCTCAAGGTCCTTCAAGAAACTTATAAAAATACTGCATATGTTAGGTTTACAATACTATATTGTGTTTTTGTAAGTTTCTTTCAGGGCTTGAGCTTTAAATTTACAGTAACAATTTATTCCATTTCATATTGCGTGTGTACTCCCGCCGACAAATAATTCATTTCAATATTTAAAAGCACCGTGTGCTAAAAGTGGTTTTGTTATTCTAAAATATTTAAATTAGCGTCATCTATGAGCGCGTATTACGTTTCGTTTAGCCATTAATGGTCATCATCCAAAAGTACACATTTTGCAGTCTGCTAACGCAAGAAATACAATGAATTATATTTATCTATTAATTCTATACGGGTAGTTAGAAAAACGTAATCTTTAAAATTCTACATGAAATACGTAATGGAATTTTTTCAAAATTGCGTTCACTGGTTTTCAAACTGCACCTATTTTCAGATATTTTGGTATGTATTTCATAGAATTGAAAAGATTACAGTTTAAGGTTTTTGTCTTTAGAAATCTTATACATTTTCCCAACTACCCGTGTTTAATTAACATATAAATCATATAAAGTGATGTTTGGGGCCATTTTTCGATACTGGCCCTTCAACTCTGAAACCCATTTTTCTATCGATTTCCATGTTTCAATTTATATTCGCTAAATATCTCATAATGAACACTTTAATATTTACCAAATTCAGTCGGCAAAGATCTTCAATATAATCTACGTATAAAAACATGAAATTTGGTAATGGGGAAAGAAAATCCCCTCAGGGCTTATGTCATTTTTGCGGATGCTATATGGAGGATCTTTTTAATCACTTAGGAACGTATTGCATTGCACTACCCCTGCACACCTTCTGGAATTAAGAACTATTATTATTATAAGGAGTATTTTGGGAAGGAGGAGGTATGAGCAGTTGGTAGGAACCTCATGGTCAGTGTGTCCAGGGGTGATGGAGTAATAATCAATCCCACCTACCGCGCCGCAAAGCGATGGGTCGAGAGTCCGGCCGGAGGTCAATTTCTCTCAAACGGTCTCTCCCGATCCGGCCCGCCACGCAGTTGGAAGACAGACGCTTTCGCCGCCAAAACCTGGACAAATCTCACCCTCATGAACCCGGGCGCTATTTCTAAGTTAACCGCCGTTGCAAACCAATGGTTGTGACCTATGGCAGAGGTGTTGGATATCAATATTCGCCTCCCAAATTGAAAGACGAGATTATTGAATCGATATTGAGACAAGTCGGTAGGGCCTTTTCATGGTTCATGACTATGGTTTCGGTTTCATGTTATTATTATTGCCCTGCCGTTTGCCAGGATATAAAACTGCTATTGTGGAGATAAGACGTTTCTGGTTAGCCACAGATTACATACCCCATAGACGAAAAATTGTTTGGGTAGAATATTTTCAAAATGGAATACACAAATAGGTACCTACTTAACCCCTCGAGTATTTTGATAATAAATGATAATTTTTCTTAAATGTGCATGGTAAACTTTCAAATGGCATAAAAACGTGTTTTTTCTCTTTCTAACACAGTTTAAATCATACGAGTCTACGTTGCTACAGTACAAAATGAGATAACATGACTTTTATGAGTCCGTTTCGGGCTAGGAGAAATACCTCCCCAAAATACTCCACGGCTATTTTTTTCCTGGGAGAAATATCTCCCAAAAAGACTCGAGGGGTTAAAATTTTTTTTATTCAGATATATTTTGAAAAACAAATGTTAGAAATGAAACAAAATTTTCAAATGAATGTTTCTTTGTTTAGAGATAGTAATAGTCGTCACAAGGCATTACTTTCGCTGTCACCCAATTATGGCACCCAAACGACAAGCAAGAATTTTAAAATTTATTAAAAAAAAACCCCGACGAAGGCCGGGTACGTATCTGCTAGTTTTCTATATAATAAAAGTCCTACGTAAAAAGAAAACAAAGGATTCTAACCGCACGGCTTTAACCCTTTATAGGGCAGAATAGTGGGGGTTCAAAATAAAACTTTTTACATACTAATATCTAATAGGGTATTTTCACAAACTACGTATATCGTTAAAAATGTGTGGAAGATTTAAAGTTTACATTTTTGATCCTGATAATCGTACTAAAAATGTGTCATTTTAATACTTTCATTAATAATTGATTTTAAAAACGATCTAAAACCGCAAATTCCGAAACCGTTCGAACTGGCTACGACGTCATTATGATGTACATAACGCTACTGGCTGGTAAGACAGTTGCCACCGACGTTGGTCGGCGTGACGTCAACAAACTCATATTCACAAACAAAAACGAACATGTGTTTGGGGGCATATCAAAAATGGCACATTTTAAAATGATATCGAAAATTTATTCGTAAAAATAAAAATAAAATAAAAATGCCAGTCACAATTTTTTTCTTTATTTTTGTAGAAAATAAAAAAAAACTGTGAAAATACCCCCCATTGGAGAAGGTAGACTTAGACAATTATTATTATCATTTTTAGTTCAGACATATTTTAAGTATATGTTTTTAGGTCGTTAAGGGCCAGTTTTATAAACGAACCATCAACTTTCTGTTACGTAACGAACTGTTTCGTTAAAGATCCGTTATCCGTCCGTTTTTTTGTCTTGAATAATTGCCATTCGCTCGTCATCACTTTCACTGCTCGTTGAGGAATCCATTTCACAAATGAAAATTATATATTGTACTTTTTAATTAAAATAGTGTACGGTTTCAAATAAGCGACCGTCGGGCAACAACTGAAAGCTGTAATCTGACGAACGTTTATAAAACGGCGAAATCGGGCGGAAGGCCAAATATTAGTTTAAAATGGTATTGAGCGCTACGAACGGATGGTAATAAAATCGGCCCTAAGTATATTTTCCAGAGAGCGTTATAAGTTTATAAGGAAGGCTGTTTACACACAAAATTCACCGCGCGAATAATCAAATAATCGTGCGAAAATAATGTACACACACTAGTTAGTACATTGCATATTAGAAACAAAAAAAAACTATTATCTATCTAATGTAAAACTGTGCAAAATGACGTTTTTTTAATTATATTTCCTTTTCAGGTTCAATAGGATCGTATTAATCTTTCCCCATACTCGAAATATTTATAAAAGGAATATATTCGGAGTAAAGTGACAATGTTAAAAGTAATCCTATACGACAAACCGAGTATTACTGTAGGCAACAGTTTTACATTCAAATGTTTATTTTAATTCGAAGTTATTGTTGAAGATATACCCAAATAAAGCTAATAGTATTTCGCGTGTAAAACAATCCTAAAGCCACAATGGCGTTTAGGATTATGTTACACCAAAAAATAACTGGTTTCCGTGATTACAGAGCAGTCTTAAATGTCACCTTTTTATAATAAGTGCTAAATATGTTATTTTAATTTAATTTAATTTTAATTTATTTTTTATACAGCATGTAATTTTTTTATTTTTAAAATGTATTCTTTTTATATGGCAGACAGAGTATTGCACTCACCGCTTTGTTCTGCTGAAATAAAAAAAAACATTATTATTATTATTATAATATTGAGAAAATAAACATAAAAATATATTATGATATGTCGTGTATTATTGAATATTTTTAAAACGATCGCTTACGCCTTAAGGCGATGCAATGGGAGATAATGAAAAATCGTGTGTTTTCGGTTTGAGAATTTGTTGGCCTAGAAATATCATACATGATTTAATTAAATACTGCAAGTAGATCACACATTTCCCTTTCATTTAACCGTACATTTTTTTGCTGTCTTTTTATAAGCTTAGAATAAAAAAGTATGAGACATTAAAAAAAATGTTTAAAGCGCAAAATCTCCTACTTTTGAACTCTTTTTTCCGATATTGTTGTATTGTTCATTGCGGTAAATTAAGTTTTTTAGAATATGAGAGTAAAACATTTTAATAATTATGCCTGAGCTTTACAGAATAGAATAAAACACGCATTTTGGTGATGTTTTTTTTTGCGGAAATCGAAACATGCGGCCGAGGTACAGCGGGATTTTCAACCCTGTCGCCACCTGCATAAGGAGCGCGTGATTTCGTTAAAATTTTAGCCGGTGGATCGCCTTAAGCGTTATTTATATTAACGCGCTCCCTCTCTCCTCCGTATTAATATATCTCATTTTCAAACAACGCTCAATTTCTGATCGGAGGTCATTGCTGAGTCTCAAGGAAAGTTAGCCAGTTAAAAAGTGGCCAGCGCAAAGCGTTTTCACAATCACGGCGAGTGTCGCTCAACTTTCTATTCGTTCACTGATACCTAATCTCTCTTTTCTACATATATTCCACGGGAGTACAAAATATCAATAGAGAGGCTAATAAGTGCAAATTAGGGTGAGCGGAATGGGGCAATGGAGAAGGGACAAAGGATGTAAAGAGCAAATTTGTACGGTAAAAGAATTAACTCTTCATAAATCAAATTTTCAGATAAATAAGGGGAGCTTTCTAAAATAATTGACATCTAAGGCAAAAATTAAGTTAAATTACCTACCACCAGGAAGTTTAAACTCGGGTAAATCCGTGTAGTAACTACTTATCATAATATAATCAACAAAAGAACAGGAATCTGTGTCTTTAAAAGAAAAGATAAAAATGCAGGTGCGTTGTGCTATTTTACGGTACCCGGATTCGCCACCGCAAAATCAGCGCCAAGCTGTTAAGTATTTTTTTTTAATTTAAAAAAATATATACACATCCAGTGCGTGGTCTAAATCATTGGGAGTTCATCATTAAAGTGATTTAAAAAAGGAAAGAATTTCTGCTTTCTGTGAGCAGCTTTTCTTCTTCATCGAATATTACAGTCACGTCATTTCAAAAGTTGGTGTGGAGAGGTAGGTATTAGGTATAAAATAATGTTATTTAAGACAGCCGCAAGTATTAAGTAATTTGAGAAAAATAATCAGTTCACATCTGTGAGAGGATTTATTTTGCCACAAAAATAATTAATAACTAAAAAGCCAGATAACATTTTTTTTTTAAATATATATATTTCTTATAATGCAAAATTTTTAATAAGACTTCTTAAACTTTTTATTAAAATGGAATTCCACCATGAATTACAGAATACACAGAAGAACAAATGTTCGCCTAATCGCTGCGCACCGGAATAGCGAATTTTTGCTCTGACGCGCCTTCCGGCACCGTTCGAAACTGTATTCATGTTGTATGAAATATCCCATAGGTTTTTTTTCTTTATATGTGCGTTCCGGGATTCGCACAAAGGACTGCCGCGCTGTGTTCCTATTTATGGATTTTTTACTATGGAGTCTTGGCGCGTAATGGCGCGCTGTTCAAACTAATAATTCATATCCATCTGAGTATTGTTCGCCGTAGGTTTCACGTTCACTATCACTAGAGATGCCGAAACTGCACATACTTACTATACTTATTTGAAATGAGTATAAATGGTGTTTTAAAAATACTAAACCTCTTAGAAGTATTTTATAAAAAAATAAGATTTATAGTACATCTTTTAACTAGCAGCATAAAAAAACTTAAGCCTCGACCACACGGAGCGATTTCGATGCTAGTAGAGTCACACGGAGTTCCTGTAACTGCGAAGGTAGTAGCGAATGAAATGTCCTACACGTCGAAAAATACATAAAACAAACCAAAAACATTCAACAGCTAGCGACTAGCGATTTGAGATGTCAGACGAGGCTATATTACACCTACGAGGCCACGTGACCAATATTTAGGTTTAAACGCGCGGTTTTCACTCTGAATTTAAATTAAATCAAATTTTATTATTATAAAGTTCTGCAAGTTTTTCAGTTTTTTTTTAAAATTATTATTATGACAGCTGTTTCGGCCTTCAAAGTCATTTTCAAACTGTGATTAGGCCACATGGAGCCGACTTACTTATGATCTATTAAATATAATTAATAATATTTTTTTTTTAAATATCCCTTCAATTTATTTTCATATTAATATTCATAATAAAAATAATTTCTTTTGTAATTTCTAATATAAATTTGTTATTCAATGGTTTATAATAATTTTGTATTTATTATTACCTACTTATCAATTTTTGTTTATGTTTATAATTTGTCTATTCTTAAATGACTGTGTTCTATGTTTATCATTTGTCTATACTTGACATTTTTTTAGTATTCTGTATATTCCTGATGAGGAAAGCATCGCTTTTGAAATATGTTTATATTAATAAAGTGGTGATTACAAAGTAATTTTTAATTCATTTATTAATAATGACGCCACAAAGTGATTATCAATCTTTTGAAGAAATTGTAAAAAAATGAATACTTGCAGAACTAAAAAATAACATTATTAAATACAATTTACTTAATTTTTTTTTAATTAATGAAGTTCTACAAATCAAATATGTTATAATAGGATCACCGCAAGTATAAAAGCTGCTAATTGACTTTCTAGCAGCGAATACCTTGTCACACGAAGCGATTTCGTCGCTATTATTCAAATAGCGGCAAGGAAATCGCTCCGTGTGACTAAGGCTTAAAGGACCGGTATTTCAGTTCTATTTTAAGCTCGGCTTGAGAGAATTTACGTTCGTCAGTTGCTATCGGGTAGGTTTCCTGATAACCCAATCTGACTTATAACTTTCCTGAGCAAGTATACTGAAATACCGGCCCATAGAGGTTTAGTTATCTTACCTATGGGTATTTTTCTTTTTTAAAATTCATTTACATTAATTCATTGGAAACTTCACTGGTAAATTATGCAACATTTTAGAAAATAGCTATAACAACATATTTCGACCAATCGTAAATATATTTTCCCGTAAAAAAAAATGAACAACAAAACAGATGAACTGGGAAAGTTGTGTAAATCGATAATATTAATAAATGGATTAGTTCTATAGTCCCGTTTTCTTGGGTAAATCACCTCAATGGCGTTTATTAATTTAAATCAGATAAAATGAAGCTGAAGTGCACTAATTCAGTCGTGTGGTCTTATGATAAATAATAATGTAATATTATCTATTGAGGATTACGAGTGCATACCTACATTGTGCAGTGCAGATGCAGTGCGATGGAAAACTGAGTGCTTATGAGATTGCGGTCGCGTTCAGACCTCAAAACGCTATACGGAAAAGCAAGTCTCTTTTCACCTCGAATAGGAATAGGAATAGGCGGGGAAGGTGGGTCATTAACCTTCAACAGGGGTCAGCAACTCCAGAGACGAGATTCAAAATTTATTTTTTTTATTATTCAAAAGTTGCTTGAAATAGCACTAGCCGTGTTTGGTGAACAGATCGAATATTGTGCAGGTACTTTCTAAGCTTCCTCTTCCTCGTCCCCTTTCCGTCTGCACTCCGTTCAGCCTCACAACATGCCCCGATAAGGGATGCCATAGTATAACGGGCTTCGGGCTTAGATAGGTGTACATAATAATAATAGGATGATTTGTATAGCGCCGTTTTTGTGAAAAATCACCGTAAGGGCGGTGTTAAAATATTACTTCATATTCTCTGTGTAATTATGTACAAACGGATACAGAAAAACATACGAGTACTTACCTGGCAGGTCGCTTCAGGTTAATACAGTTTCACTAGAAAATTTAAGCTCAGAGAAGGTATGATTTTTACAGTTGCTATTATTATATTAAAATTTTATCCTCCCTTTCTATTGTTGTTACATTTATTATAAGATTGGTGACACAAGAAGAGTTGGTATTTATTTGTTATATTTATAATATTTAGGACCGGAGAATATTTATAAAATAACCCTAAAAAGCGTAAGGTTTTTAATAGATATTAACCTTTTTTACATTTAGTTATTTACAGTTTTGCGGGCTGTGGACGCATTTGCGTACCGATACGTGATTTTTTTCTTACTTATTCTATAAGCGACTTTGGGTAAGCACTAACCGGATAGTCTAGCTAAGCAATTTACGTGTGCATTTATTCAATTTATGGATGAATGAAAAGTTTTCGTTTCTCCTGTAAAGTTGCCAAAATGGACTTGGTAATTTAGTAGTACGGAACTCCAGTAAAAAATATTGTCTTAATATATTCCTGACGAAGGAAGGGTACTTCCGAAACCGGTCGATTATTATATTAAATTGAAGTGATTCAAAATCAATTTATGCGTTTAAATTATAATTATGACAAGCTACAAAGTAAATGCTTTTAACGAATAGGAAAAATATTATGGCTTAAAAAATATTCAAATAGATCAACAAACGCCGATTTTGAATACATACAATTTATTCTATATAATTATACGTAGAATTTATAAATCGGTATTTAAAAATTAACAAAACACCATCTGGAATGCCCCGCTTGGTTGGCATCACTGGATCGGCGACTCCTGATGTCACGCGGGTGTTCGCGCGTAAATTCCTTCTGTGTAAATTCAGTCTGACGACACACCAAACACGACATTCGTGCGTTTCGGCGGTATGTATTTGAAAAATTAAACAGCATTTATACTATGAAAACAAAGTTAAAAAAGAATAAATATACTGAAGTTCTTTATTAGGGCGGCGATATGGGAAAGGGGGGAAAGGGACTATGCACAGCAATGGATAAACTAAGTGTGGAGAAGAAGAAGAATAATAATAATAATAAACAATCAGAAAATTACAGATTTAAATTTTAAACAAAAGGAGTACTTTACAAACATTATTTAAAACATCACCCTTCTTCTTCCCTGCGTCTTATTCTACGTTTTTCAAAATGACAATTGCATAGGTAGATTAGAAACAATATGACATTTCCAATATATAAATATTGAAATGTTTTGCCAGAAACACATCCATTGTCTTCATAGTATTTGTGGCAGAAGGCGACGTGGTTAACCTTTACCCACGTAACGGTTTTATTACTGCCTCGATTTTTATAAGCCGCAATAAAGTTACACGTGTCCGGCCGGCCGAAGGGTGGTGAGCGACATTATTTATAATTTTGTTTATATAAAGTCCAGTCATAAACAGAGGACGCAATTCGTAAGATACATTGAAATTCAAACGAAACCACACACACCCTCCGGTGTGCTGGCGGCGATTAGGATGAAATTGAAAGTTGGGATTATTACCAGGTAATGAAATTTCAGGTAAAGCACAATACAACCCAAAAGTATTTAAAAGGGGTCTGGAATGGCATATATTAAGTAATATACCCGTTTTGTAAAGGATGTTGATAAAAAGGTTCATGGGATGGCATGTATTAAGTAATATACCTGTATTATATAGGGTGCCATTAAAAAGATTCACGGAATGACATCTGTAACCGACGCATATTCATTCCAAATTTCAAAATGTTAATACCACTGAGATGAAACGATTACCAAGCCTTGATAAGAAGTGTTATCACTGTTCACATGCGAAATTCGCATTAGTTTAATCGAGTCATTTATTTTCCATTTTTTATGGGTTTCTAAATATTCGTAAGAAGACATATCCTCGATAAAGGATTTTATTACTGTATAAATGCGAGATTTACAATTTGTTTTAATGGATTCATCTGTGTTATAGTTTTGTTGATCATCTTTGCGGGCCTTTCTTTCCTGAAAATGATTGCCCCCGTTAACAATAATTACCCCTGAACGTGGAACAGATGTTGTATATTTTTTTAAAATAAATACAGAAACAACTAGTACAGTCAGTTGTCATTAAAGAGCCGAACAAATCTTTTACTTATCTTATCTTCGCCTTCCACATTTGCTGCCTCGCCAAGCCTCTGGACTCTGCCTGAGGGATCCTGGGACCTACCTAGTCAGGAGTAGCCGGCCATGCCTGAGCTCACCAGGACCAAGATCAGGTAGAGAACAACCTCACACAGTGCTCTCACTTTAGCACTGGGCACTAGAGACCTGAAGAATGGCACTCCTATAAGGCATCCCCAGAAGAGATTGAACGTATTTGGAACCAGCGCCCTACATTTACAGTTTTGTGCAGACAGGTGTCCAGAACCACATCTGTCCAGTACAGCATCTGTTAAGTAATATACCCGTTTTGTACAGGGTGCTTAATACATAATGGATGCGGCTGTATAAGTTATTTATTGAAAACATAAATACCGATGACGGTAAATGCAGATATGTCTAGCTGGATGCCCCATATCACCAGTGCGTGGGGGCGACTACTTTGGACGCTTCCCCCCACATTCAAAATAAAATTTACGGGTCCGTGTCATGTACATTCTTTTGCTGCAAAATTCATTCTAAAGTTAATCATCTGTCCATAAGCAAGACGCAATTAAAGTCCCCCGTGGAGTCGTAAAGTGTTTTTGATTTGTGCCCTATCAATTTATTTTAAGTTAATTCATTCAGCTCGCGCGCCGTGATTTGCTGACCCCTGACCTACCCTATTGCTCGCCGTTCAGGGGCGTAGTGATCGACGGACAAACTAGGCATTCACCGGGGTGCTTGTCCTATTGAAACGAAAAACTCTTATTTAATTTCCGCTTGCATGGCTTATGCGTTATAAGTATACATCGGATCATATGCATTTGCATAATGTATATAGAAGAGGCGTGGCCACATGAAATGAGAACGGAACGCTGGGCCACATTACTAGACCAAGATTTCCAGTCAAAACCAAGGGTGTAGTGGCTGGGCGGGCCAGCAGTGTGGTCGACGGCAAAAATGTATTAATCGACTTCTTAGTTTTCGACCCAGCAATAATGGAAATACTCCTGGTCTTCGCTGAGCGAAGCTGTCTTGGAATTACAATTTGTCGTAACTATTTTAATATATAAAATACTATACTAATTTAATATAAAAATTATTTGAGTTTCATCTGGTAATTTGATAAAGAAATTCGCATTGAAACTTTTCAAATCATGCCCGGCCCGTTTCATGATTTGAAAAGTTCGTACAAAGTTTAGATCATTTTCAATTACCAAACTAGACACATGCCAGTAGTATAATAGTCGACATATTACGATATATTTTTTTCAATGAAAATACCCGTATTATATAAACGAAGGTTTTTTGTTTGAAAAAAAAATTCTTCTGTCATATGTGACTTATAACCCCCAATTAACCAAAAGATAGCTGAAAGACGAGATGTTCTTTACGTTGGATTATTAATATCAATATAATAGCCATGTTAATTTGTTAGTGCGAAGATTTTGTGTTTGTGTTGCAAGAGGGGTTGTTCACGCAAGGTGCGTGCGCTCTCGCCGACATTCACACGAGTACTGATTACAGTGATTACTGCATCAACTAGGAGCGAGCCATTGGACGTGCGCTCCCGGCTATGCTCACATGACCACTGGTGAGACTGCCGTGTAGCGGCAAAACGCAATTTCGGGCAGGCCACCCAGCAATTGGGCTGCCCGCTCGTGTGGAAGGCTTATTACTCTTCTTCTTGTAGGATTTCTTTTAATCCGCTGAGTATAATATTATACAAGGAGTAGGGGGTATTCCTAATATTTATAGGGCTGGGAATGTAATTTAAACCAAAAAGACCAGAAATTACTCGTATACGAGGTTTGTTCAAAAGAAAAGGTGAATTTCCAATTTTTTCGAAAAGTATTTATTTATTCATCATATCCATTTTCTCCCCTTCAAAGTAATCCCCCTCAGATATAATGCACTTATGCCAGCGCTTCTTCCAATCCTCGAAGCACTTCTGGAATGCGCTTTTCGGTATGGATATCAGCTCGTTCTTCGATTCTGACTTTATCTCATCAATTGTGGCAAAACGCTATCCTTTCATTGGTCTCTTCAGTTTCGGGAATAAGAAAAAGTCGCAGGGAGCCAAATCGGGTGAATACGGTGGTTGAGGCATGGTTCCGGTGTTGTTTTTGGCCAAATAATCACGAACAAGCATTGATGTGTGAGCTGGTGCATTATCATGATGCAAAATCGATGATTTGTTTTTCCACAATTCCGATCGTTTGAGCCGTATTGCTTCACGCAAACGTTGCATAACTTCTTTGTAGTATTCTTTATTAACCGTACGACCTGTTGGCAAGAACTCATGATGGCACCACGCCATTGTAATCGAAGAAAACAGTGAGCAAAAAACCTTCACATTTGATCGAACTTGGCGTGCTTTTTTCGGTCTTCCGCTGGTCGCTTCCATTGGGATGATTGGTCCTTGGTTTCGACGTCATAACCATATACCCACGTTTCATCATCAGTTATGACCCTTTTGAGCAAATCTGGATCATCGTTGACGTCATTCAACAACTCCTGAGCGATACTAATGCGACGTTGCTTTTGCTCAAAATTTTGCAATTTCGGAACAAACTTCGCTGCCACACGTTTCATGCCCAAAACATCCGAGAAAATTGCATGGCATGAGCCGATTGAAATGCCAACATCCTCTGCAACTTCCCTAATAGTGATTCGACGATTTTCCAAAACCATTTTCTTTATTGTTTCGGTGTTTTCTTCGTTTGTTGACGTGGTTGCAACTCCAGGACGCTCGTCGTTATTAACATCTTCTCGGCCTTCTGTAAAGCGCTTGTACCACTTATAAACACTTTTTGAGACAAAGTAGACTCGCCGAATGCCAGTCAACATTTTAAGTGCGTTGGAGCACTTTATTACATTTTTAACGCAAAATTTAATACATATTCTTTGATCCATTTTTTTAAAAAGTAAAACATCGAAGAACACACTATAAAGTGACTAACCTTTCCAGTTGTCAAAAACAAACCACTAATCCAAAATGGCTGATAATGCTAACATATGTGTACCAACATAACAAAAAAAAATCTATAATCGAATGTACACAGCCCGCGAAAATTCAAAATTCACCCTTTCTTTTGAACAAACCTCGTATATCATATCTTTGATAAAATAAATTCTCCACTTTTAAACATTCAAAATGCGATATGCAATAAGAAACTCCAGTCATTTAAAAAAAAAATTTATCAATAATGACTATCACAAACTTAAATATCCGTATATTTCGTTTTTTTTCATAATTAAAATAATTTTCAAAGTTTCAATTTTTTCAAAGGCCGCCAAAAGGCTCCAAATCTATGGCCGGTCGGTTTTGAGGTTAGAATGTCAAAACAAGGATGAGCTTTACCGTACATAATTTTATATTCTTTTCATGGTAAACCATAACTAAACATAAGTAATAAAATTATGTACTTTTTTAGAAATTTTTACTCAAAGAATAATAATAGCATTGAACATTAACATTACAATAATATCCGTATTGATAATTGGTTTGCTCATTATTTCTCTAATTTATTTTATTAATAATAATAGTTGTTTATATTGAACAACAATTATAGCGCTTAAAGTCATCCAAATTAAGTTTAAATTTGGCCAAAACTAAAAGAATACATATTGAAAATACAAAACAAAAATAAAAATGTCCATACTAATCCAAAAAACGGGATGCGCACGTGACGTCAGATGTTCCAAATGCAATGGTACCGACATAACACGGTGTTCTTATGAGATGATTTTTTTATTCACCTTTAAATAACGATTTATAAACTCTACGTATAATTACATATAATGAAAGTTATATATTTAAAATCGGCGTTTGCTGATCTATATGAATACATAACAACAAATTATTAGTTATTAATTGTTTTTGTTTTTAATTCGTATAACTCCATTTAATTTTTTTAAAATTTAATGTAAATCTAATTTAATAAAGTTATTATTAAGTTCTGCAAGTATTTTTAGTGTTATTATTGTGACAGCTGTTTAGGCGTTTAAGGCCATTTTCAAACTGGGGTTAATCCACATTGCGACGACTTATTTACATGATTTAATTTACCCCCACTCCTTTAAAATTTGGATGAATGGGTAATGATTTATTATCGGTAAAACCGATTTAGTCAGAAAGCAATTAAAAATTCTGAACACTGTGAGGTTTTCACATTTATAATGTGATTTTACTCGTATTTAACTGACAATGTTAAATCATATAAATAAGTCGTCGCAATGTGGATTAGCCAGTCTGAAAATGGCCTTAAACGCCGAAACAGCCGTCACAATAATAACAACTAAAAATACTTGCAGAACTTAATAATAACATTATTAAATTAGATTTACATTAAATTTTTAAAAAATTATTAGTTTTTGATTAGAAATATGTTTGAAAATATATTTATCAATTTTGCCAACAATAATCGATAATTTGTTTCACACAATCCTTTCAACGGAGAAAAGCTTATTTAGCTTAAAAAAATAATTCATATTTCTCTACATTTTAAAACTCAAAATATTTATTTCACTGGGTCTACAATTTCCTGGGAGAAAATAATCAAATACGTATCAATAATAGATACATAATAATACAAAGATTTACTAAGACCCACGGCAAGTACATTTTTCCGATCAATTCGTAAGTAAATAAACAAACAAAAAAATTAAACGATAAAATCAATCTCGGTTAATAACGGGTGTGAAGGAAATAACATTTACAAAATTATAAAAATAAAATCAATTGAATGTTAGCAAGTTCTAGGCGCAATATCTGTAAAATAGCAAAATAAATTTTGAAATGCGGTATTAATATAGCTTTAACTAACTAACCATCACGCCGTTTCCCCGCATGGGTAGGCAGAGAGGACGGACCGCCAAACAACTCGATCTTGGCATACACTTCTTGCTTCATTCACATTCATACAACGCCTCATACATTCTCTTCTGTTATTCCGACTTCTGACATGACCCGACCTTAATATAGCTTTTATAACCAATAATATAGGAACAAGCCTCAAAAGGTAGAAATCAGTGGCATACATGAATTAAAATGTGACCACGCCGACTGTAACATCGGATAGACGAGAAGGGCTTTTTCAACTACATTCAAACATATACGATTCTATAATGATAAAAACACTGTTTCAAAACTCGCAGAACATCTCTAGTGAATGATCACGCCCCGCTTTGCGACAACGACCCTAATGCCTTACAGAAAGAAAGGGTCTTATATTACATTTACTGGAACAACTAGATATAAACAAACGAACAAATGATCCTAACACAACGTTAATAAAAAATAAATCTATTCTCGACTCATTAGATTTTCATAAAACCTAAATAACATAATTCCTTGAAATTACTTAGGCATTTACCAAACACATTTAAATTCATTGACCTAAATAGCATTCGCGTCATTATAAAACAATTAAGAAAAACCTGCCACCATTAAAAGCGAGAAAACAGATTTCAACTGTAAATAAATCACAGAATAAAGAATTTTAATTATCACAATTATTTAGTTAATCGGTTTTTACAGAAAATATTAATAAATCATAAGTCAATGTGGCATAATCACGGTTTGAAAATGACGCCGAAACAGCTGTTATAATAATAATAAAAAAAATCATCAATCAATGTAAAATCACTTTGTGGCATCATTTAATTAAAAATTAATTAACCACAACATTAATTTAATAACTTCGGAAAAGAGGTTAACAAATAATATTATTACAAAAAAAAAAATCAGAAAAGATTGCCTTGCATCGGTATAGGTATTAGAGAAGATTTGTATAGGCTAGGCTTATAATTAGATAAAGAATAGGAATTAAGATTTGTACAGCGCCCTTGAGGTGATTTTTCACAAAAAAGGCGCTATACAAGTAATCCAATTATTATTATTATTATTAGGCAAGGTTCAGTTTTAATTATTTATCCCTTAATTTTATTATTATTTAGCTGAAATTGTCAAAATCAATTGGGGCGGTGGCCTCAATTTAAAATACTTATTGCCAAACATACATAAAATTTTCTTCAATACAAGCGTAATTATTTTGTGGCGTCATTAATGAAATTAACAAGAATTGTTTTGTTTATATCACTGTTTAATATAAAAATATTAACACATATTGAAAGCGAAGCTTTCCTCATACATTAAAAAAAGAACTTTTCATTTGACAAATTGCATAAGATTCTTACAGGATAATTTGTAAAGCGTTATTTTTTATGTTATAGTACACAAGAGTCCGAGCTGCTTCCAACCATCTGGAGCCAGTGCCAGGCTATGACATCCTCAATTGGGGTATGTTGAGGTCGAAGATATTATGAGGAGAGAAAGGAGATGGGGGAGAGGAAGGTGGGGAAATACCTGGCTATTCAGATATGGTCACAAAAACAGGCCAAAGCCATTTGAAGCAACGCTTCTATTCTGAATGGTAATCGACTAAAGAATGCTTCATGTACAATAAATAGACTTAAATAAGTAGCACTGTAGGAATACCACTGAATGGAGTTATTTAATCATGTTTAAGTTTATTTAGAGTAAAGCGCACTTGAAGTGAAATCACACAAAACTGCGCTATATAAATGCTTTGTTATTATTATTATTATTAAGAGTTAATTTCTATAGCGCAGTTTTGTGAAGGTTCACCTCAAGTGTGCTTTACACTAACTAACCTAACATAATATGATTGTAAAATAACAGATACTTCATAGTATATTTATTATAGTACATATAGTATGTATAGTATATATGAAAATTAAAACTATGACATAAAATATTCATGAGCAGCGGACTCACTTACATGCACAATTTAGAATACTGTATAACAATTTAGAACAATCCAAATAAGGGTATAAATAATGAAATGCAAAGTACAAATATCAAAAGAGCAAGAAAATCTACAAAAAATAGACCTAACCTAATATAATTATAAAATAATATATATGTATATATATTACATGCATGCAAATTAAAAATCTTATTATATACAATTGGGGTTGATTTCAAATTTATATGAGCAGGTACTCTTACGATTTTCGACTAACTAAATTACAGAATTTTTATTCTTAGTCAATACTAAACAATAATAATAAATTATAGAATTCTGTTGAAAATGGAACAAATTAAATAAACAGTTTTTTTTTATAGTTATATCTATGTAAGAAAGTATACTGTACTATTAAAATTGGGTCAAATACGTTTTCACAATATCACCGGCTTTAGATGTGTAGATAACTTATCTCTATACAATGCCAACATAAAAAAATAAAATAGCGTTGGCATTTTTTACTTCAAAACAACCATGACCTACACAAACATAACCTTATAAAGCTGTAAAATGGGGGAGAAGCACAGGTAGAGCACCCAGTGGGGCTCACATTATTATTATTGCTAATGAAACAGATCATAATAGAATTGTGAGTGATTTGAATACAATAAATAAACAAAAGGGAGAGCAAGTTATTTACAAACAGCCAAAAGCATTTCAAAGTTTGCTTCTTATAAAAAAATATGGATTGTGCTAAAATGGGTACTGTTCATTGCGCTCATGGGACATATTTGTTAAGCGACGAGTATTGAGCGGTGGAAGTCAATGCTGATTTGTAATGCTCTAACTGTAACGCTTTACATTTAGGGCCATCGCAACCATGAGTCAAGCCGGAACGTTTGTTTGCATTATTTCCACAATTGGCAAATATCCCAAATAAAACTATAGGCTGAATATTGTAGAAAAAACACTTAGATGTCAGATGCTAAAAGCTTTGACTTTGGAAACGATAGTAACTGCCAAGAAGAAGCAAAACTGAATGGAAGTAAAACTTTTGACATACTAAGATGTAATTAAATCTTTGGTGGCATACAGAAATCCACTTTATTTCAATTCCACAACAAATTTTATATTGTAATGATATGATTTGAGGAAAGCTAAGCATCCAACAGTGCAAGAAAAACGAAGTTGTTTAACTCTGTCGGTGATTAAAACGCTTATACTTGGACAGAAACGCCTGTATTGGAAAACAATTAAAAGCAAAATGAAGGTTACATAGATGACAGGAGGTTTTGCAATTTTTAAAAGCGTGTAGTAGAACAACAGGTGATCATAATAGATTAATTGTAAATTACTTACATCATTCTGTACGTGGTTTTCTGTAGGTTCTTCTAGTATTTCCTCCTTGATTGGGACACTCAAGAGCGGCTCTAAATCCATAAGGGATTGCTCCAACTCTTCACTCGAGGGTTGCAAATTATTCAAGTTATCCATTTTTAGTGTTTAATGTCACGTTTTAGGTTGGAAAACGATAGGAAACATCGAAGCACACCGCAAAGTGGTGAAAATCACTGCAAAGTTTTCACCTTTACAAAAAGCCATAAATAAAATGAGAAATAAGGCTTTCCGGGAAAACAAAATGTCGAGAACCCAAGGGAAAAAATCGTGGCTACACTTTCGAAAACTTTCACTTGCATTAAAGCAAACACTTCCTTACATTATTGCACTTCAAAACTGTCCGTCGAGGTCAACATATTTCCTAGCATTATCTTAACATTTCAGAAAACTAATTTCCAAAATTTCGCCAGTGACGGATTGCCTCCAGACACAGCAAAAAACGACAGCTTCGGACGCCATTGAAATTACAAAGCTATAATTGTCTATGGGAGAAAGTGTTGGGAAAAGGTTGTCTATGCTTCATGTCTTTACGTTGGTATTTTAGTCGACCCACACACATGATAAAATTATTTTTTATACTTGGTTTATAATTTTTTTACTATCTACAACTCGATACGGATACATTTGTAGTCGGTGGCGTCGTTGGCCTAGGTTTTGAAATACAAAAAGCTCATTCGTTCGTTAATTCCTACTGTGGTTGCCTGAAAGTTATCGGTGTAAGGTTGTACTTTATTTAAAAAAATTAAAGGTTTTAAATTATTATAATTCAACAATAACAACAAAAAAATATATGGAGACAGGGAATATATTATATTAAAAAACTTCTGTTCTTTATAGAAAGAGAGAGGGAAGATATTACACAAGACATATTATATAACTGCTGTTTTTTAATCAAAAGTGAATTTTAACAACCTCTCTGCTACTTCTTAAAAGCGTTTTGTTTTTTAATGTTTATCGTAATATCTACCACATTGTGGATATTTTTCGATTTATAAACTTATCTGTGCAGGGGATTAAAATATGAACTGATCAACGAATTGAACTATGTTTTGCAATTTCAATACTTACAATGGCGATGCCTCCATTTGTTCACATGTGAAGTTATCAAAAGCAATTCTTGTATTATATGCAAAACATTTTGTTTAAAATAATGTGTTTGCTTTGTGCTAACAGCATATGACTTTTAAACATACATATTTTGAAATACTTTTTTGGGTAGTGGCTTGGTGTCCTACAACCTTTGGAACGCCGAGCTCCTGCGATTTGATATTTCCGTAGTGTGCCGAGGAAAAAATTATCCGGGTGGCCCACCATGCTCCGGCTGAGTTTATTTTCGTAATAACTTACTTGTTTTTTCAAGAAGATGTTTTGTAAATTTTTCTGTCTCACCAGATAATGTTTTCAGATATTTATAAAAAAATGTATATATATCTATCATAAGTAATTTCCTCAGAATAGCTACTTATATTCTACATATATACGAAAATAAAGTCTGATTTTACGTTGCCGGCGTTAAGCGGATAAACATTTTGCGTATCTAATCGGCAATCTCGGCGCACTACAAGCTAGAAGAGTGGTGATAGCTTTCAGTCCTACATCAAAAAATAAATAAACAAATATATATTTCGAGTGACCCTGAGAATAATAAGCTACACACATTCATAGCCCATAGCTTGGATTATGAAATTAGGTACGCACAACAAATAATTTAATTTTAACTGATGTAAACACTCATTAAAAAATAGACGCTTCCCGATTTGTCACGTAGGTAAATTTTAGGTTATAACGCCGAAGTTATTTAAAAATAAACTATTAAATAATGACGAAAGTCGCATGAAAACAAACTTAAAGTTTTCTCAATTGAGTTGTTCCAATTGGTGTGTTATTCCTTTCAAGTTTCCTTCACTTTTTAATTCACAATCTCGAGTTCAAAACATTCGTCGTGGGAGATTATTTTTAGTTTTGTTTGGATGGAAAGAAAATGTGAAATTTTTTGTAGCTCCAACGATAGTTTTTTTTAAAATTTTTATTTGCCATTAAACTAATTTATCGAGTGTACCACCTTTCGATTCATTGTATCACTATGTCACAGATTCAATTACTAATCTATGTCGAGGTAAATGATATTGAATTACAAACTGATAGTTGTTTCTTGAATTGATAACAATGTTTTTTTTGCAGGATTGGGTGCATAGGCTTGGTAAAATGGGGGTTGTTTCGAACATGAAGTCTTTTTATGTTATTGGGCTTATTGTAGCTGTGAGATTGGCTTCAGTATTCCTAGTTCAGACATGGTTTGTTCCCGATGAATATTGGCAAAGTCTAGAAGTAGCTCATAAACTTGTGTTCGGCTATGGAAGTTTGACTTGGGAGTGGACCAGCGGAATAAGAAGCTATTTGCAGCCGGCTTTCATTGCTGGTGTCTACAAAGTTTTGGAATTATTGACGATCGACCATGCGGAACTCTTGGTAAGTAAGCCATTATGGTTACAAGTATTATTATCTTTGTATTCATATTTACTTACTTATTTTTTTATTTGTTTATCCATTATTATGAATCATTCTTTAATCTTTATTTATCGATCTTATCACTGTTGCGTAATGGTATTTGCATTGAGTTGCGAATTTACATGTTTGATTCATACTTTAGCTCGAAGATGGGTTTACAGCTTGACATACTCAACTTTACAGGCGACCAAAAGAGGGACTAACGAAGAAAGTATTTAAAAAAATTTTTTTGCATACGCTAGCGACTACACCGATTGCAAAGTTGAGTGTGTTAAGCTATACAGTTGTCTTAAGAATTATGTGTACGCACAATGTCAATAATGTCCTATGAAAACGTTATCATTTATAGCCACGTACACCTACAACCACATTGGTCCATAACGAAGTAATTGTTTTCATAATTTTTTCTCTCCATAATGTTTCCATTATGTAAAAAAACAAATAAAAAAAATTCTTTGAAAGTAAGAAGGCACCCACCTATTAATATAATTTTTTTTTTATTAGATTTTAATTCCCCGCATTCTACAAGCCCTCCTCAGTGCGGCCGCAGACTACTCCTTATACAAATGGAGTGGCCACCACAAGTGGGCCTTGTTCCTGGTCCTGACACAGTGGTTCTGGTTCTACTCCGCCACCAGGACCCTTGTCAACACCACGGAAGCTTCCCTCATTACCATTGCGCTGGCAAGGTTCCCTTTCACCCCTGGACTGCCAAGTAAGTACTTAAAAATATGGATTTTTCTTTGATTTGAATGGATTTTATTTTATGTGAATACTGCACGGTGAAGTCCCAACTGTCTGGAGCCAGTGGAAACATACTCAATCCGATGTTGTGAGAGTTAATGGAGTAGGGAGGGGAAGAAGATTTGATGAAATAAAATATATTCGATGATCCAAGGTGTGCTCAGTATCGGACCCCTTCATAGAAAGATCCCATATTAATTAAGTGCACTCAGATTACCAGTTTCAGGGGGAAGATGTCCAGTGGGCTGCCCCAGGTAAAGTAACTCCAGAGGCTGGGCCTGCAATAAACAGAGACCTCTGAAGCAGCCCGGAACAGGGGCGCCTGGAGGCACCTTGTCAAATCAGTGGGACAAGGGAAAGAAGACGAGATTAAATTATTATTGAAATAATTGTTTCCAGAGGACAATGGTTGGCTATGTCTTGCGGCCCTATCTTGCGCAGTTCGACCCACTGCAGCCATCATCTGGATGCCCCTGTGCGTATACAATATTGTCACTTCTGAAAACAAGAAGCGTCTGATTGGGCTATTCTATATTCCCATCGGGTAAGTTATTATGTATTTGATTTTATTACATACCTTTTTTTTTCTTATATATAAGTGTTTTTGTTTTTAAATGATTAAGAATTATTTTGTTCAACCTTTGGAAGGCTGAGCTTCTATGGTCTAATAATTCCGAAGGTAAATTTGCGCGTGACCTGCCGTGCACCGGCTGAGTCTATTTTCGTAAAGTTTTTTGCAAAATGATGTTTTTGTAAATTGTTACATCTTACCAGATCATGTGTTTATATATTTATCAACATTGTGTAAATCTATCATTAGTTTCTCCAGAATAGCTCTCTCATAAAGTTAAATTATACTTGTATAGCATACAAAAACATAATTTTACAAAACAACAGTGAGTAATGTCACAGAGCAGAATCTCTCGATCCGTTTCGTAAGCATATTTGAATTGTAATCTTAATAAAGTTCATCAATAGATCTACTTTATAAAATATCCCCGACTAGCTTAACTCAGGGTAGATGGATGTATACGAAAAAAACGATACATCCGTCTTTTAATCGTGTTGTCAGTTCGTTGATGGACGATTTTCGAAATTACCGCTTAGTTATCATTAATAAAAACAAATACATATAAATAGAAACAGGAATAGGGAATTCAAAATAAAAACAACTCTCTTTTGCTATATAAAAATACCTGGCAGTCAGGTCTATATTTTTATAGCTGCATTTAAAGGCTCTAGGGAAAGCTTTAACCTTTCTGTGGACGCCTTCAGATTATTAAAGGATAGAATGAATTTGAGTGATTTTAAATGATTTCAGTTTTATCAAAAAGCAAAAAGGAAATAAATAAGTAAGTAAATTGGAACGGTACCAGTTTTTGGTCGCAGAAAGCTGGTGACAGGACGGCTCCTCAGAGTAGAATGTCCGCTCTGTCTTCCCCAAGCTCCCCTGCCGTCCCTTTCCCCCCTCCCCTTCCCAAACGGAGCGGCTAGGAGAAATAATTATCATAGACAACTAATGTTTATTTATGGTTAATTCCGGGTCGGCGGTTTGTCAACCTTAGTTGTTAGGGACTTACTTCATAACAGTAATTACGAAATTACTGTCAGCTAGCATACGCCACGCAACACTCCATTTTATGACTGGCTCACTAGGGGGTTTTTATTTGCCAGGAAAGTGTCACACAAAAGATTAATTGAAAATGATATCACAAAGTGATTTTGCATTAATTTGTTTTTAATATTAAACATTTCCAGTCTCTCAATTCTGGGCCTGTCGACTCTGGTGGATTCCTTCTTCCACGGAGAGCTGATCTTCACTCCGTATGAATTCCTGAAGCTGAATGTCCTCAACGAAATCGGAAGTTTCTATGGCAGTGAACCTTGGTAATTAATTCGTTGATTTAAAAAAAAGCACATCAACAAAACAGCTGGAGACCTATTTAAAAAATTAACACTCATATTCTGGAGGCCAAGTCTGTATGTTTTGCGTTAGCTAACACAAGTTAAATCAGCCATATACACCACATTTTGACAGTTTGGTAGTCCATATCGTGTTAACAAGTTAAGTTTGCGTCTAAGTTAAGTGAAAAAAAAGTAATGCAAACGCGAGGGACGATCCCGCATTTATGAAAACTATCAAAATGTGAAATTTATGGCCGATTTAACATGCGTTAGCTGACGCAAAGATATAGACTTGGCCCCCTGAACTGGTTTTACTATCCAGTTTTTCCCGAGTTTCAACACTCAAAAATATGGAACAAACAATTTGGTATCTTGTCTTATTTTTTTATAGTTTAAAGAATGTTTTAAAGCTCTATAGCTCATGATGGAAATGATATTGCAAGCTGAAACTAGTTCCATTGACCTACAAATTCCAGACAGAAAAAGCTGTGCAAATTTCAGGACTACGTAACTCACCATTAAGGTGTTTTTGCTGCTTCAGACAAACTTCTGCTTTATGGTTAAGATTGTAGTAAAAATCATAGAAGACAATACATATTCATATTGATCTGTTCACTTTTAAAAAAATTTGCATACAATTTTATATTTAACACTTTGTTATGAAGTCATTAAACGTGGTTTTACTTCCTGTGGTATATCTCAGTTTATAATCTGATTACCACATTGACCACAAATCAGTTTATCATAAGAAGTAATGTATAATTTGTATTAATTGTTATTGTGTCTAATTTGTACAACTCCATTTAATTATTTTGAGCAATTACAAATTAATAAACAAACGAATGATCACAATGTAACCCTAATTAATAAAGTAGGAAAAATGATTTATTTTCTACTCTTAAGTGTATTGACGAAACCTAAACAATATAATTCCTTAAAATAATTCAGAGACTTACCAAACACATTAATTTCATTAACTTCAATAGCATTCACGTCATTATAAAACAATTAAGAAAACACTTTTATGTATGAATCTCAACATTTTTCACTCGATGTTGAGATTCGTAAAGAATGCAAGGCTGATGTAAGCGTAGTGAGCAAGATTAAGAAAGGGACGCTTAGATGGTTTGGGCATGTAGAGCGAATGAACGAAAAAAGGAGTGTAAGGAAAATATATGACGCGAATGTGAATGGAAGAAGAGGCCGGGGACGCCCGAGGAAGACATGGCACGATCAAGTGAATGAAATACTCGAGTCGGGCCATGTCAGAAGTCGGAATAACAGAAGAGAATGTATGAGGCGTTGTATGAATGTGAATGAAGCAAGAAGTGTTTGCCAAGATCGAGTTGTTTGGCGGTCCATCCTCTCTGCCTACCCCTACGGGGAAACGGAGTGATGGTTAGTTAGTTAGCTTTTATGTATGGAAAACAGTTTTCATATGTAAATACCTCGCAGAATAGATAATTTTTAATTATCACAATTATTTTCTAAGTAAATCTGTTTTGAACACTGGTGTGAGTAAATAAAATCGTATAAGTTGTCTCAAGGTGGGCTAACCGCAGTTTGAAAATGGCGTTGAACGAAACAGCTGTAACAATAATATAAAATTTTATTTACTTCAAACTTTATTTAAAAAAAATACATATATATAATTTGTAGTTTTTAATAATGATGCATTTCCTGTCTTGGGATCCTGTAGTTGCAGGTTTGATTCCTGACAATGTTATAATACAAATTTAAAAATAATGTTTATTATTTTATATTTTGTTTGTTTTTTTATTTATTTTATGTTTCTACAATGATTAAATAATGTTTTTAATTGATTTTAAAACGTGTGAATATGAAATACATTAATATATCGCAGGCTAATTACTGCAACTATGTAAAACCGAAATCAGTGTCTGAATACATTAGTAATAAAATAAAAAATAAATGGTTTTTGAGTGTAACTCGAAAACGCTGATTTAGAGTTACCTAGTTGCAGTAATAACCTCGCGATATTACCTTCCCCATCTAATAAGGTTACAATTTTCAGTGAACACAATTCGTTATAACTCTGTCAGTTGTGTTGCAAGCAAATTACCAAAACCAGCCATTTTCAACTTCTTGTAGCGACTTAACCCTGATACATGCAAGCGTTAATTAGTTGTTGATAAGTGTTTTAATTAGTATGTTTAGGGTCAGTTTTATACACAAACTACCAAATTTCTCTTATCTAACGAATGGCATTTCGTTAACGAACGGTTATCAGTTTGTAATCTTATTTTTTGTCTTGAATAGTTGCCATTCGCTCATCATCACTTTTACTGTTCCATGAAGAATCCATTCAACAATTGCAAATTATATATTGTCTTTTTAATTAAAATAGTGCATGGTTTCAAATAAGCGACCGTCGGCAAACAAATGACAGCTGACGAACATTTATAAAACGGCGAAATCGGGCGGTTGTCCAAATATTAGTCAACCCTTTAACTGCCGGAAGATATTTGGTGTGGATGCTTTAAAAAAAAATTATAAAATAATCCTTTTCTGCAATATATTAAAAATATATATCGAAGACTTACCAAATATGTATATTGTATGTCGTTGGTGTCGCCGTTCACCGAAAACACCACAAAATTTCCATTGTCAAATTTTGCTAATTTTGTATGGCTGGCCTCCTGAGCACTGCTACCTAGAGCGCGTAAACACGCTTATGGTACAGAAAGAGTTAAAAATGATAGCATTACGAATGGTTGGTTATAAAACCGGCCCTTAATGGACTACAAAAATTGGTATTTCTGTCGTAGACAACGTCAATGGAAACTCTAGTATTAATTTGATTTGTTTCCAGGTATTGGTACTTTGCAATTGGTTTCCCCACCATCCTCGGGATCAACCTCCTCCCGTTACTGTGGTCCTCCATAGAAGTTGTGAGAAACAGAGAAGCCTTCAAAACCCAGAGCCTGCTGCTGTTCGTTATTGTCTTCACATTGTCTGTTTACAGGTACATAACACCAAATTATAATAATATTATATTAAACATTTCACAAACGCCAAGTATGTGTCGGATTTTAGAAAATGATACATTTTCGTATAAGGTAAATAATGATACAAGGTGTCCAGGGGTAAAGGGCAGTAACTTTGGGAGATGATTCTATATGATAGCATAATTAAATTTGTCTGCCGTGATTCCTCGGTTACGAATTGTATTGTTTCACAATTTATTCATTTTAAATAATATACAGTAAAACCCCTATTTTACGTTTTTCAAGGGACTGAAAAAAAAAACTTAAATGGAGGGTAAATGTAAATCGGGTGAAATGAAAAAAACAACTTTTTTTTAAAAATAATCTTTGTTAATTTTTTTAGTTGAAAAAACAATACATATTTTATTTTTATAAAAAAAAATCATGTAGGTAGATTAGTTGAGTATTGAAAAAAAACATTAAATTTTTTTGTATTGATAAAATATTTCATATATTATTAAAAGAAATCATGTAGATTAGTTTGTTTAATTTTTTTTTCTCTAATTCTTTTTCAATTGTATTAATACATTTAAAAGTTTCGTTTTGAACGCCACAAATGTGACAACTGCGCCGGCGCATTGTCATGTGCGCGTCCAATCACGGCACGACAGATAAACATGTGTCTTCTGTGCCGACTCATTGTCAAGCACGCGTAAATCACACATTTTGAATATTTTCGACGTAAATTGTGGGAAAAAAACGTAAAAATCGGGTAATAAATGTACTAAAATACATCGGGACTGAAATAATAACACGTAATTGGCGGGAAAACGTTAAATCCGGAGACGTAAAATACGGGTTTCACTGTAGTATATTTGTGGCACATTCCAGAGTGGAAGATACTTTCAGTATCGCCCTGGTGAAAGACCACCATTCAGAATCGAAACGTTGCTTGAAATGGCTTTAGCCGTGTTTGGTGGTCAGATCTGAATAGCCAGATACTACTTCCCAACCTTCTTTTCTCCCCATCATCTCCGTTTCCCTATACCTCCAGCCTCACAACATTCTCCAATAGGGGTTGCCATAGTCTCATTGGCTCCAGACGCCTGGGAGCAGTTAGGACTCTTGTGTGTGTACATAAAATTTAAAATAAATCAAAATGTAAATAACATTTTTCGAATTTCCATTTTTTTTCATACCTACTTAAAATCTAGTGATGGAATGAGAGTTTTGACGTTCAATTACACAATTATTTTATTTTTATATTAAAATGTTTGGAATTTTGGACACTTGACATCAGTTTACTTTCAAATCAGTATTTATCATACTTTAAGGGATTATATGTTCAATGATCATAACTGAGTTTGAGAATCATGTTATATCTCCCGGTTGTAATATTTTTTTTTTTAAATGTTAAAATCTGCAGCCTGTTGCAACATGAAACACATTCTTGGTGATGTGCCAAACGTGTTGAAATAACAATGTGTTGGACATCAATTTCGATGAGAGAACTGCACATCAACATCCATAAATCATTCCCAATCTCCCAACAGTCTTGTCTTATTACTAGATTACGAAAAAAAAAAAACTTGTTATTTCTTTGCATAACATAAAAGCGGAAAATATTTTTGTTTTCAATCATTATTGTATTATGTACTTTTGAAGAGGACAAAAATTGTAACTAATTAATTAATCATCCGCTGGGCAGAGAGAATGGACCTCCACACAACTGTCATACACTCCTTGCTTCATTTACATTTATACATTGTCTCAGCATGACCCGACTCGATTATTTGATTCATTTGATCGTGCCACGTCTTCCTCAGGCATCCTCGACTTCTTATTATGTATTCATAATTGTAAATTATGCTTTATGATGAAATCCGTAGTGTGGTGCTTTGTGTTTTTGATTGAGTCAGTGATTGTAAGTTCGACTCCCGAACAGCTCAAAAATATATCAAAATAGATTTTTAAATTATTTTAAGAGTTTTTTGGAAAGATGACTATGCTTGTGCCTAATGAACATTAAAAACTTAATAAATATATATTTTTTGTATTTTCAGCACATTGCCACACAAGGAGTTCCGATTCATCCTGTCCCTCATTCCGATGGCTCTCTTCATTACCCAAGATACCATCTCTCGCTGGAGCAGAAAAGCCAAAGGGTAAGCAGATTTAACCACCAACGAATGCAATCGAACTACTAATAAATCATGCCCTTTCTGTTCGTAGCAATATTATTTTATCTACATTTTCTCCATGAGCCTTTTGACATCCAGTTTTGAATAAAAGCTTCCTTTAAATGTCTCCATTTTTGGTGATTCTTGGCAGCTCTCATCTACGGCAGTTCTTTTCGGGTCATCAGCCCATCACACGTTTTTGCAGATTCCTGATTTGTATTTTGTTTGGACAGATGGTTGCATGTTCGTTCTTATTCATCTTTGCAAATATGCATGGAACTGTTGTCTCTACCAAATTAAACATACTTGCCTCTATGTAATTTGTTTTCATGCTTAAAATGCCGACATTATAATTAATAAATTAAAATGAATATAATATAAATTAAAATAAATTTATTTAGTATATTTTCACCTTGTACCGGAGTGCAAGATACTCCCAGTATCACTATGGTGAGTAGTGATGAGTAAATTCCCAGGAATATTTCCCATACATTGCAGGAATTTTTCATGCATGAGAAAAACACTACCAATTATTTAAAAAAGATTATTTTTTTATTTTTTATTTTTTTATTTTTTTATTTTTTTTTATTTATTTTTTTATTTAATTTTACAATAGAAAAAATACAATTCAAAAAGTCCCGATAAACTACTTTTTTGTAGTTTGTCTAACGGGAGCTTGTTATTTAAAACATAAAATTTACAGACAAGGTTACAAAATATGTAAAATAAAAACATAGAAAAGAAAAAAATAAACATATGTATATATAAAATAAAAAGATAAAAAACACATGTAACAAGCTTAAAACATAATATTTCTGCAAATTAAAATATCTACACTATAATAAATATATATTTTTAAACCAACCATTTCATTATAAATTTAGCAGACAAAATAATATAATAACGCTTTTATTAATATGGTGAATAACTTCTGTCATTAACCTTTGGAATGCCGAGCTCTTATGGTCTAATGATTCCGTCGTGTGCCGAAGTGTGGCTGAGTCTATTTTCGTATTGTTAAATTGTTGTGTCTTAGCAGATAATGCGTTTATCTATATATATATATAAAAATCAATGTAAGTTTGTTTGTTTCTTTGTCCTCGATGTTCTTGAAAATCACTGGACTGGTTTCGCTGAAAATAGCACAGTTTGTTCTTATTAGTGCCGGGAAGGTTTAGAAAGTAGTTTGAATGAAATCCAACATGTAAAAATGTTCCTATAATGTTTTAAAATTAGTATGAAAAACATTGAACCCGCCATGTTTTATTTATGTTAGCCCATAGGCTTAGACTCTGGTTAGCCACAGATTGCATATTCAAAAGAAGAAGGTTTTTTTGGGTAGAGTATTTTTAAAATGTAAAACACAAGTAGGTACCTACATAAGAACTCTATTATTTAGATACGTTTTGAAGAAATAAACATTTGGAATGAAATAAAATTTTCAAGTAGTTTCTTTGTTTAGAGATAGTTAGTTTCTCTGTCAAAACAATAATGGCATCCTAATGACAAGCCTGAATTCACAACTTCATAACTTTATGTAAACCCGAGCAAGGCCGGGTACACATCAGCTAGTATATTTATAAAAATTGTGTATATCTATCATTAGTAGTTTCCCCATCATAGCTACTTGTAATCAGAGAAAAAAAATCTCCAATGATATAAAATACATATAAATTAAATACGAAAATATTCTTAAGTTTTATTATATTTTAAAGTTAAATAAATGTAATTACAATATATAAAAAAAATATTTTTTTTACTTAAATTTTAAATGTTTCATCAAATAAAACCCAAATGAACTGCACATCAAGGAATAATGCAATTTTGAATGGATTATTATTATTATCATTGATGACAGTTGCTATTTCGTTTTAAATTCTAGACAAGTAGCATTTCACAAAACGAGAAGCAAGAATTGTTATCTGATTCATTATTTTGTTGGCAAACGAATGCAATTTAATTTAGTAAGCTATGAACATTTTTTAAGGCCGAAAATCCCACAAAAATAAAGTGTATTTTTAGCATTACAGGTCAGACACGCTGGCGCTTCAGAAGTTAATTAAAAATCACTATCAAAGACTATACCTTATTATTTTGTCAGTGCATTATATTAAATCATATGTCAAGGATGTATGAAATTTACCATCATATACTCTATTACATATTATCATTACATTACATTTAGAACATGCTATGAACAGAGCTTCAGAATTTTCCGAAAATATCGAATAGTACCGAAGATATAAGCCGTCAAAATGCTAATAATTACGGCCGGCCGATATGCGTGTAATGTCACGGTACATACAATGACTGGTGCAGCAGTACTGCAGCACTGCCATTCGACTTATGAATAATTGTACTGAATTGTGTCTCGTGTGATGTCACGAGACATAATTGTATACATTTTTTCCAAGTTGATCTTGAAAGCTCATAACTTCGTCAGTTTTGGAGATATCGATAAACTAATTTTACTGTCACTATTAACTTTTTAAATATAATACATTATCATTAAAAAGGAAATAAATTAGGAGACAACCTCATTTAGAATAACTTTCTTAATAAAAAAAATATATTCCTGACTTTGGTGAATTTATTTTATCAGGTTGGGGAATATTTCTGGGTGCACATCACTAGTTGTGAGGGACCACAATAATGCAACATTGCTTAAACTGAATCTTTCAAACCTTCCTCTTCTCCTCTCCTTCCCCGCTGTACTTCCTTTAGCCATAACACATTCTCAAATTAGGAAAGCCATAGTCCCACTGGCTCCGGACAGTTGTTCTTGTGGGGTATTGCACTGCAAAACACTGATTTCTCTGTCATTGCAGAATCTGGGTGTACCTCATGTTTGGCGTCATACTCCTGGGAAGTGTGGCTCCGATTGGCTACTTCAGCCTGATCCACCAGCGAGGGGTCATGGACGCCATGCCCATCCTGCGGGAGATCGCCAACAAGCATCCGGCTAATACTTCCCTGCTGTTCCTGATGCCATGCCACTCCACCCCGCTGTACAGGTAATTTATATATGGTTTTAATAATTATACAATTGGAATATACAGTACAGTGCCCTTGAGGTAATTTTTTACAAAAACCGCGGTATACAAATTATCCAATTATTATGGTTTAAGGTGGTATCATTTTGTGAGGCAGGTTAAGGAAGGGGCTGTAGGAAGGGAATTGTTAATGCGGGCCTTGAAGAGGCCCGTATTAAATGTAGGAGAAAATACAGATACACACACGAGCCGATTTACACAAAAACGAGTCTGCGAAATGACCCGTTTCCATGAAGCTAACATCAACCGCTTGCGTTCGTAGAATTTCACGCACATGCACCAGCGCGGAGGGGATCAACGCTGCTAGCTTCTTCGAGTAGGCTCCATTGAAATATTCGTAGAGCAGCACTCAGCATACCTACATTGCGTCTGTGCATTAGAGATGGCAGTCAGTCGACAACGGATTGTCAATCAGACAAACCGCCTTCTTTGCACAGAATCAAGTATTTGAGAGCTCCGGCCCAGAGGTGACTTCCAAATTCAACTGTTGGACGTTCTTGTAATTTGTATAGGATCAGCAGTTGGTCACTATTAAAGAATCTTCTAGCCCTATCTATAAAAGACACCCAGTTTGCTGAAGGCCAGATTTACTTGGGTTTCTATACTTGATACCGATTTTCTCCGATACTTGAGCTTGTCTGAAATACTTACCCCAAACATTTCAATGGAGCCTTTATTGGGGAGGGTGCTCTCATCAAATTGCATCAGTCGTTGGCCACCTTTTTTTACCGAGATCAGACACGCTTGGGCTTTTGAGACGTTGAAGCTGACCAGGTTGTCCCTACCCCAGGCACGATCCTTCTCGAGGTGGTGGTTACCTTTTATTCTCAAAGTTTCCCAATCCGTTGGGACATGAACAGTGGAAGGGGCTTGTCTAAAAGAAAATCATCATAAACGGTGCTGTCATCGGCGTAACAGTGTAAAAATTACCCATACGTAATTAAGGAGATGTTATTATTAAGTAATCTGAACGGAGTAGAATTATATTAGTTTTGAAGGTTATAGAATATCCAATCCATAAAATTACAGTACAAGTAAATTTAGTTTAAAAAGCACAAATCTTAAAATTTATACACCCGCCTTATGGTTGACACTGAAAGGCTGTCCGAAAAGTTGTCTCGATAAGGAGGAGGAAGTGCAATATGACTTATTACCCCAAAATCAAACAACATCGGTCTCAATATTCTAAAATCATGATACGTGTATTATTTGTTACAGCCATCTTCATGTAAACGTACCCGTCCGCTTCCTGACCTGCGAGCCGAACCTGGCCGGGAAGTCAGACTACAAGGATGAGGCGGATCAGTTCTTCGAGGAGCCGCTGCGGTGGTTCCAGCGCGAGTATCTTAATCAGCAGGTGGGCGAGGGGGGCAAGAAGTCCAAGCTGCCATCGCACCTGATCACCTTCGACTCGCTGGCGCCCAAGATCAGCAACATACTGGCTTACTATAATCCCATTCATACGCTATTCCATTCTGACGTGAGTTTGTTTATTTTCTTCATTGTAATAATTGTTAATATATAATATAAATGCTCCTAGACTAATGTATCTACAGCACGCATATTATGTACATATATCACACACATAAATATGGGAAGAAATTAGTTACCTGGCTTCTTTTTTCAACAATTGAAAAACTTGTAACAATTTAACCTGAAGAAGCGTAGGATTTGAGTCAATCAATGCTCTTTACATAAACCGGTGGTTCTCAAACTTATTATCTCCATGGACCCCTCCGTTCTCATAGGAAAAACCTGACCATGAACCCCCAAGTGTTTTAACTGTACACAACTGCATAATAACTAAATTACAAATTTTATTTTGATGTCTTGAATAATGACGTAAAAATAAGATATGTATAAATAAATTATTTTGATGTTTAAAGTAGTATTTGTTGAAATTATAATTTTTGTCTTAAAATACAAAAACACATTATTATTCAATGAGACGGGTGAACCTGATGGGATGATATGACATTATTTATGTTTGGCTCGATGTTTGTGAGTAACATTTGTATGTCTCCACGAGCACCAGTCTGCAGTAAGTTTCCTTTTGTCGTGATGAGGCTCGTAACTGCACTGAATCCATATTCTACTAAATAGAAAGACGGGAAAGCAATGAACAGCTTCCGTACAGTGGCCCATTATTCAGGATATAAAATTGGTATCTGTTTTTGTTACCAGAATTTGTGGTATCCTTGTTCAAACGTTGGTTTCAGCTCCTCATTTGTGGATAATTCAAAAAGTTTCTCCTGTATTAGTATGGATTCATCTGAGTTTGTAGGTCTACTTGCAAATGGGTCACAAATATCTTACTTTATATTAAACCTTTCGCGGACCCCCTGACGTTCATGTACCTCCAAATTAATTTTAATTTGCCACAGCATCCCCAAAGATGATATAGGCCTTGGGGGAAATTATTTCCTCCTTGGTCTCCTGTGTGGAGTTACTGTAAAAAAAAAAAAGACCCCCTCAGTGGTCACGAGGACCCCTGGGGGTTCGTAGGAACCATTATGTAACCATTGTATCTTCTTGTGCAATTCGGGTCGGGGACATATTGTTTCAACAAGGCTCTTCCGGGTTTCCCTGTCCTGGGTACGACAGTGACTTCGGTCCTTTACAGACCCAGCCTCTCCTCACACTGCCTCTGGAGTCGCTTTCCCCAACTTTGCTGTCTTCTCTGCGGAATTGCCGTCAGTATTTTATGCCCAAGTCGATCTTCTGGCATTCTTAGTGCATTCGCCATCTCATCTGCAACTTTTCCATGATGAGTAGCGGGGGTTTGACGCGAAGCACATCTCTGTTCGTCGAGTATCACTCTAATTTTACTGACATTTTTATATATTATTTTGTTCGCAGTTACCGCTTAGCGACAGGCAAGGATACTCGGTGATGATCTACGAACGCGTGACAAGAAACTCCTCTGCCAAACCTGCACCTGCGACTAAACCTGAAGTACATTTGTAAAGATGAAAAACAGTTTTAACAACTTCTACAATATTAACAAAGGAGACAGACCTGCAATAAGAAAGATGTTTGTACAAATAACAATAATATTAAATGTCAATTTTGCCAAAATGAAAGCACAATTTTAGCTTTAAGAGACATTGTGACTTAAAGTGTGTATTTTTATGAAAAATATTCAATTTCTGACAATATTCAATGAGTTTTAGTGACAGAGTCTTAGGCCCAAATCTTCATCATATGTGGCATTGTCATTACACCGTGCATCGATGCCATTTAAAAAAAAAATCGAAATTTACCACTTCAAATATTATAACAACCTGTTAACCGCCGAATTCGGGTTGTTTGATCAGCTGTCAAGCATAACGGTCGTTAACCTTTTTGCTGCCCGAATGTAAACACATTGTTTCATGCCAAGCGATTTTAGCATTTTTTATATTGACTCATCTATATTATCTTTAGCACTTAGAGATTATAATTTAATACCAAAACAATGACACGTGTTTATGTTACACACTTGAAAAGTCTAAATACGACTTCTTCCTGAATTGACGCTTTATTTGAAAAACAAAATTTATCTTTGAAACATACGCAAACTCGCGACCTGCCGCCATTATCATATTATAGCAACATCACGACTAACGGCTCCGAAGTCGGACCTCTGCAAAGGCTAACAATTTCTCACAATTCGCTTATAATATCATTATTTATAAACTTATAAAGCAAGAATGAACACACAATGCCACATTACGTTGAGAACATATCGAGCTTTTTTCCTGCGGCTTGGTTTACGTTTTGTATTCTTCACACAAGTTGCGTTGAGCCATGATTGGGGGTTATGCAAATAATATTAGAACGAATGACAAATTAATACACTCATTTATTTCTAAGCACAAACAATTAAAATGAAAGTGGGATATTATTATTTTTCCACTTGAAAGGCTGATAAAAAAAAATTGCTAGTTAATATAACAGAAAATATTAATAATATTGAACCAAGATTCATTGCAGATTCTGTACATCCGCAAACCGTCTAGGTACAAGTAGAAACTATGTGATACTGACATGGCAGCACGTGCATGAGAAGTTTGAACTACTGAGCGGGGAAATATTTTAGTAATTTCTTCAAACGATTGGTATTCACTTTGTGGCATCATTATTAATTATTAAATTAAAAAAATATACTTTGTTTACATCACATATACATAAATATCTACATGTTTCGAAATCAATGCTTTCATCATTAGGAATGTATGAATAGTATAAAAAATAAATTATATTAATAATATTCAGGAATATATGAATACTATAAATATTTTGGTGTTCACTTTGATTAGGTCTTTCATAACATAAACAAAATCTTTTGTCACATTTGTTAGATGTCGCTAGATGAAGGTTAAAATTAATTTTGCTTGTATTTTGCGCTATCTGTACGGAGAGAGTCGAGATATCGTAAGACGAATTTGAAATCGCATATGATTGCTCGTGGCGGCGACGGCTCGGTATCCTGGATCGCCTATATGCACGCATGGACAGCCTGCGGGTTAAACTGAAAAATCGGTGGTTAAAGGGGACTGTTATTTGAAGTGGCAAATAAAATATTCAATTTGACATTGATGACGGATTTGTGTACAACGTCAAATGTGACGAGAGTTCAAACAATTAGGTCTAATCTACTTGCCAAACAAGGTTTATGTACAAAATGTTGTAAGTCTCGAAACTAAAATTCTCATATAAAAATCTTTGACAAAATACTGTGTTCATGCGATGCGCTTTAAAAAATAATTGTGTAATTTTTTATAAGATGCGTGTTAAAGTAATGTGTACTGGTTATTCTATGAAGAAAAATCTGTTCCATCACAGATATATTCAAACATCTATCCGGATATATATCCGGACAATAATATATTACATATTTTATTTCAAGAACTGTAAGGAAAATAATATAATTTTTTAAATCCAAGAGAATATTCAAGCAATATGTTATATTTATAATATTATTATGCAATTTACGAAACCATTTCAGTTATGATTTAAGCTTTAGTTTTAGAAAAGTTTATAAGAAGTTTTATATATTAAAAAAAATACTCTGTGTGCAATAACAAGTTCGATAAATTACAGTGAAACTCACTTAAGGAGTTTTCATGCTTAAGAGGAACGGCTGCGCTGCCTGTTTCATACATGACTTAATTTTGGATTTGAGGCCAAAATACCCATCCAAACCGAATGATATATTTTTTTAAATTAAAGATTTAGTAAATATCTAGTACGCATGAGGAGTATTTTATTTATTTTTATTTTAAATTATGAAGTACAGGATATGAAAAAAAAATTATTTTCATAATTTTAGAGGCAATTAAAAAATTATTTGCGGGTTTATTGTATTTTTTTTTAAATTATCATATTTGCTATGTAAATATGATTACGTAAATAAAAATATAAAAATAAAACATTTAAAAAAAAACCTTTTTTCGGGTCGATATTTTAAATTATGTTCGGCAAATTTATGTTCCAACGTAAATTGGTCGTTTTTAATTTAATTTAAAGTTCATCGTAATGCTTATTTTATTATTTTTTAAATTTTTATAATATATTTCATTATATTTTCAAAGTAGACGGGGTAAAACTTTTTTTTTGATCACCGTTAGCCCCAAATAATTGGCAAAGGTGCCTCTAAAATTGCGAAAAATCAATTCCTTTAATGGCCTATATTTCATACTGTAAAACAAAAATAAATAAAATACTTCTAATCCGTAATAGATATTTACTAAACCTTTAATTAAAAAATATATCATTAGGTTTAGGTGAGTTTTTTGGCCTCAAATCCAAAATTACGTTTGATATGAAACAGGCCGCCCATCTGTTCCTCTTACGAAGTTTGGTTTTTTCAGCCCCCTGAAGACTGAATTTGTAAAATGGGCCAATTTATCCTACATACATATAGGTTTTCCGGTCCCTTGTGAAACTTCTTAAGAGAGTTTCACTGTATATTCAGTTATTTTTCAGACTATAATCAAACTAAAGGAAGATTTAAAAAAAATGTTTTTTTTTTAAATTAATTTTCTTTAATGATTTATGTTTTTTATGTTTTATATTTTGTAACAAAAGTTTTAATGAAATATTTTTACTAAACGACAATACTTTGTTTCTTTACCCATTATTTTTTTAAAGTGTAAAAGAACGGTGAAAACCAAATCATATGCAGAGGGGGTCCTTTGTTTCTTATTTTTTATTCCTGAATGTGAGGAGGAATCCCACACATCCCGTGAAGTACACAGGGTGTACCAGGATGTACCCGACAAACCCGACGCCGGAGACCAAAATGCCATCTACACTTTTTACTCCAAATAAGCTCAGGAATCATTGGTTAAAGTTTGTCGGGTACAACCTGATACGCCCTGTATACTTTACGTGATGTGTGGGATTCTTCGCCACATTCCGGAATAAAGAATAAATTACATTAAATACAATCTTTCTTTGTATTTATGATGTAAGCAGGTAAATATTGTATATTTAATGAAAAATACAGATTGATTAGTGCTAATTTTACTGAATTGAATTACATACCCAATTATATTAGAACAGTAACAACCAGAAGACGTCTCACTAACAAATTACATCAGTGAATATTAGATCTCCTAAAAAAAAATATTGTAATTATTTTCTGAAAATAAAAATTCACGCTCAAATGCTCTAATGCAATAAAATTGAATTAATAATTAAATTATAATGTTATAAATGATTAAATTTGAGAGATAAATGTTACTAAAACTAAATATTTGTCAATGTGTTCAGGAATTATGACAATCGTGAAAATTCACACAAATTAACACGGCAGTTTGTAAATACATAATCAATATCATATTAAAATATAAACTAGCATTTTTTTGGTTTGAGTTTCCTATTATCGTGACATTAACACATACATTTGTGATTAAATTTACTAATAAATGTTGTTTTTTGTTAAATTGCTGAACATTCATGCTTTCATTCAAAGATGATTTAGATAAATGGAAGATGGTAAATAAATTATCATAAATTTCTTCATTTTTACAAAAACTGTTTGAAATAATTGAAAATAAATAAAACATTAATATTTGTCGCTAAATATCAAAAGAATAGTGTATAATTATTTAGACATTTAGCAAGAAATGAATATTGAAGGTTTTCTAAACTGTTTTTCGCCACTACAGTGAATTCCCATTTAAGAAGTTTGGTTTTTAAGTCCCTTGAAGACTGAATTTGATAAATGGCTCAATTTATCCCAATATTATAAGAGTAGTTTCACTGTATCTCCAGATTTCTAAAATGTTCCAACGCTGGGTTTTGCAACTCTGTGACTCATTTGATAAATATGGAATAAACAACATGGCGTCTTGTCTTCTTTCTTAACAGTTTTGACATTACATACTTCAAAGCTTCCTAGCTCAAGATGTAAATTATATTGTATGCTTAAAATACTGGCATTCGATTATAAATTCCAGGCAGAAAAAATTGAAAACGATTTTTTTTAATTAAAAAAAACCTTTGTAACTTTTACACACTTTCGGGTTGGCTTATTACCCTCTGAAGACGGATTACATTGTATTTGTTTACTGAATCTATGGGTTTAAAAAAAATTATATATAGTCATTTGTGTGAGCTTTAATTTGAACAGATGGTGATTTCTGGTTTTTGTTTTTTCCCTGTGATTTCCGTCTTGTTTGCTAAAATGAATTTTATAGCAGTTTTTGTCCTGTAGTTACATGAACTACGGGTAACCAGGTACATTTTAATGGGTCATTAAAATATTTTTTATGTTATGATAGGTACACATCAAGGTAATATCCTTCTTAGAGTTTGCCTTGAATGTCTGTGACAAAATTCTAAGTTATATTTTACCCTGGTATTTTACTATGTGTTTCCTATTTACATTCATATGTTAGATACTATTAATGCATACAAGTAAGGTTACACTATAATGGATATATTAGAGGAGAGTCGGCCTCTTTCTTTAATTGACTATTCATTACGTACTTTTCTTTTACTTTGCTGTGGAAAAAAGTTACAAAGGTTTTTTAATAAAAAAAAAATCATTTTAAAACGGAATTCCACCGTGAATTGACAGTTTCAAAATTAGAAATAAGAAAAAATTGAGCAATTTTCATAAAGCCAGAGTACACAGTCATTTAGTTTTTGCTACGGTGAAGATTGTGATTTTTATTTGTTTCACTTAAATAACAGTGACAAACACTGCTCATTAAATATATTATAATGTAAACCATCACATATTTAAAGTATCAAACAGAACTGATATCAAATAATGTGAGAGTACCTAGCTTATAGTAAAATATAATTTTTAATCTTAACATAAGAAAGGTATTGGTGTCAATATCGGTACATAATATAAATCTTATAAAAAAATATTGTAATTTTATTAAAAAAAATATTGTGGGATGTTAAAAAAATATTGGTAAAAAATGTTGGATATTATTATTGTTTTTTTTTTTGGTGAAAAATGTATTTCGTTTTTGTCTGAATTAAACGTTTTTTTATGTGATCGAGTAATTAATTCATTTTACTCCATAGTTAACCCTTAACACCCCCTTTTTGTTGTATACATTTTTAGCTTAGAATTTTTTCTACTTTGATTTAAATTATTTTTAGACCTCAAAAATTAATTTTTTATTAGTATGGTAAATATATAATACACAATGTTTTATTAAAAAAAAAAAATTTGTGTGCGCCTGCCCCTCAGCTGCGTGGTTGGCCGGATCGGGAGAGACCTGTCTAGGGAGACCCTTTGACCTCTCCACCCTTCGCCTTGCACCGCAGTGGGAGTGTTGGATTAATACGTCCGTTACTCCTGGATACACTGACCCCCAGATTCCTACCCACCCCTCATGCATTTTTCCTTCCCAGAACTAAAAAGACCCCCCACGCAGAATCTCCAAAGATGACATAGGCCCTGTGGAAAATTATTTCCCTTAGGGCCTATGTCAGAAGTTAATGTTAAAAAATCACAGTGTGACACGAGTAAAAATATAAAACAAAATAAAATTACTAATGGATCCCAGACCGAGTGGCGAGCATGACTGCTGAAGCAGAAGCTGTTACTAGTCAGTTCACTATATTTGTGACAGGAATAAGGATTGCAACCTAGCAGAAAAACATAGACGCCATGGAGAAGATTTCCAACTTAAAATATTTTTTTTATTTTTATTTATTTTTTAATTTTATTTATTTTTTATTTTACATTTTTATTGTTCCCTGCTTGCAAAGTTAGCTAACTGTTAAAAAAAAACTTGATTTTATATCTTTAGATAAAAAACAATATCAAAGTTTGTGTTAATTTGAATTATCCAGGGGTGTACGGGTTAATTTGTAATTTCACAAATGCTAAATAAAATCGACATTTACATGTGAAATATAATCGTAAATAGGAAACCTTTTGTTTGGCTGTATCGACATGCTCACAATCTCATTGTGCATGCCTCTAACATGTGCATAACCTAACCTGACTCAACAGCACACTTTCAATTAATAATAATAATATTTGGATGAGTCATATTTTTTTTTTAACCGTTAGAATGCTACGCGGCGCAAAAACGCTGCGATCGTTTGTATCGAAAATTGCGACGCAGCGCAAAAACGCTGCGAGTTTCAGTGTGTTTTTGGTGCTCCATGGGAGTGGACGTACTCTAACCTCGCGCGTAATTTGTGACGAGAGTGCATTCTTATAAATTTAAAAATAACTTTTCACTGTTTTTTTTATATTATTTTAAAAAAAAACGTGTAATGTGCTATTATTTCGGACGTTGATTCGATTCCTAGTGATTCTACAGAGGGTGAAACAACAGATACAAATAGTGATGATAGCAGTATTATAACGCATCGAAGAAAAAGATTGAGGATTGAAAGTGAGTCTTCTATCTCCTCTTCATCTTCAGAAACAGAAGAAACACCAACTTTTGCCAAAATTCCTCCGACAAAAGTGTTTTCTAAAGCAAAAAATGATTTTTTCGAGACTCCTGGACCTAGACGGACGGCTCCTCCCGATGGCACACCTATAACCTATTTCAACTTATTCTTTACCATATCACTGCTCGAAACCATCGTAAGGGAAACAAATCGATATGCTGCCCAGTTTTTGGCCTCGCACGCTGTATCGGATAATTCACGAGCAAAAGTGGACGCCGACAACAATACATGGTACGAAATGAAAGCCTTTATTGCCGTCTTACTCGAAATGGGGATAACGAAAAGGCCAACAATTAATAGTTATAGGATAAAAACATTCCCGACACATAACATGATTTAGGACAACGTTTTCAAGGGATAGGTTCCTACTGATTTTGGAGTTTTTTCACTTGATTGATAATAGGTTATTATTGGAACCAGGCCATCCGGATGACCCATGTGGCAAATAGTATTCAGCATATTTGGAAGAATGGTGCTCAACTCTTATATTTTGTATGTTTCCAACACTACCGAAAAAAATGACCCGGTTCCAATTCACATCGAAAATGATTGAGGATATCGAAAAGGAGTGGATGAATCATAAAAATTGCATGTCAACAAAACCATCTTCATCAAACAAAAAAATTGCGCAGGAAAAATTACCGGGACGTAACTGTTGCTACACACCAGTGCGCGGTGTGTAGCAACAGAGGGAGTAGGATAAAGCGATCCCGCCTTACTTGCGTTCATTGTAGGAAAGGCCTACACGCTATTTGTGCGGCAAAACATAATTGTTGAGCTATTTTTTTAATGTGTTTTATTTTCAAAAATAAATAAAATACAATAATATTGATATTTTGTGTTTATTTTGTCATATTCGTATCAATAAACATTTTTTCTTTATAATGCAAAAAGAATTATTAAAATTAATTTATATTTGTCTAAATCAGAGTGTTTTATTTGACACCATTATTTTTCCTCTAAATTAATCAATATGTGTATAGCAATTTTCATAAATTTTTGCAAAAATTGCTTAGCACTAAAACGGTTAATCAATGTAAATAAAAGAACTATTTAACCAAATGAATTAAAAATTACTTTGTAATCGCCACTTTATCAATATGTACACATCAACATGTTTCGAAAGCGAAGCTTTCCTCATCAGGAATATAAGTATACTAATTAACCAAGCATTTCGCAGTTTCTCCACAGGGGCAGAAAGAGAGCATAGACCGCTAAACAACTTAGTCTTGGCACACACTCCTTGCTTCATTCACATTCATATTTACGGACATTACACATACAGTTTGGACTCAAGATCTCACCACAATTCGTTCCAAAATGTCTGCCAAAACCTACGTCTAAAGCCGGCGACCTGCAGTCTGAATGCCCAGATCACAAGTTTTTTTTCAGCGTTCGGCGTGCTATGCCTTTACACATAAGCGTTATAGCGCGCATTTGTTTTATTTGTTTATGGCTTTTCACCGACTGCTTATGGAAAACAAAAAGCAAAGAATAGAAAAGTTTAACCTTACAATGAAACTTATATTAAGTTCTTTGTGTAATTCTCGATTTAAATATCCCGCCATGTCAACAAAAAGCAAAGAATAGAAACTTAAAAATCAGTATTAGTTAGTTTTTTAACGAAATATTGCAAATAAACTATCTAAATTTGCACTGTTTGTAATTTATAAACTTCATAAATATGATATGACGTTATGATTATAATTGGTAAATAGCTGTAGCGATTTCTATCTTATGATATCTTTAGTAAAAACTTTTAAACCATACGACGTATCACGCATCAGGCCACACTTCGCTCTGATTTCTGAGAAATCCCTTTTCATGTACACTTCTGCGCGGAGATCAGTCGATCAACGAATCAGCCCGCCCGCCGAAGTATGGCGACTTTTTCAAATTAACGCTACGTTTTGCTTTGCGCTTTGGAGCGAAGATCGACAAACGCAGGCGGAAACGTACGTGTGGGAGACGCTATTCCTTTCTGTTATTCTGACTCTAGACATGACCAGACCAAGTATTTGGTTCACTTGACCATTCCATGGCCTCCTCTGGCGTCCCCGACTTCTACCATTTAATAATAATAATAATTGGATGATTTCTATAGCACCGTTTTTGTGAAAAATCACCTTGAGAGTGCTGTGCTGTAAATAATGCTGTACAGATTCACAAAATTATCTGTGCCTGCAGACAAAAGGGGATAGAATGATTAATTTTTGGCTCTGATCGATGTGTATCGACTGAAAGTCGCGCCACTCGTCAAGGCGTATCCTTATATTGGCAATAGTATTACTGTGCATGCGCGAGTTTACCGTAATGTAAAATAAAAAATAATCATTCACAAGTTCCAGCTGATACATTAGTCTCTTTATGTGTCGAACGTGTTCGCCTCTCCCAAAATGTTTTGATGCGGCCATTTTCATCTTCACATTTGTTATGCATAGATTGTTGTTATTATTGTAATTACGTGTTCCAAATTCGCGGAAAACAATAATTTACATTCAGTTATTTTTGACACACAATACACATATCGTGATATTTTATCACCTGCCTATTGCAGAAAAATAAATCATTATTGTGTCTAAATAACATTGAAAATCAATAATGAAATTAATACTGTTTTCTAGAGAAGTTCACTAACAGACTATATGACTGCTTTGACGGCCTCCATGGTTGAGGGGTAAGGCTCTCGACTACGAATCCGAAGGTCGCGGGTTCAAATCCCGGCGTGCGCAAGTAAATATTATTTAATTAATTTGTGCTGTTCCACATTTATTAATTAATTAATTTTAAAATAATATATAGTATATTTGCGCACGTTCCAGAGTGGAAGATACTCTCAGTATCGCCCTGGTGAAAGACCACCATTCAGAATTGAAACGTTGCTTGAAATGGCTTTTAGCCGTGTTTGGTAACCAGATCTGAATAGCCAGGTATTTCCCCACCTTCTTCTACCCCTTCTCCTTCCCCTCCCGAATACCTTCAGCCTCACAACATTCCAAAATTGGGAATGCCATAGTCTCACTGGCTCCAGATGGTTGGGAGCAGTTGGGACTCTTGTGCGGTATTCATATTAAAAAAATACTAAAATTTCGTCAGAAACGATTAAGAGCAAAATCCTCTCAAAATTAAAAAAAAATATTAAAACTTAGGGGTACCTACTTCCTACCTACCGAAGACAGTAATTTATTCCTCTATAATAAATTGTGGAACCAAACAAAATGGTTCTGAATTTTTTTAAAATATGAATACTGCACAAGAGTCACAAGAGTATTATTGGGATTGGGATAATATGGGATTTTTAAAAAATGGAGGATAATATTAACAAGTCTTGAACACGAAGTATGCTATCGGTGTAAATGGCGTAAATTGAACTGGTCTCATTAGCTAAGTTGGTTAAGCGGTTACCCCGGATAGGTAGAGGTCCTGGGTTCGAGTCCCAGATGCGACTGAAATCTTTTTATTTTCTGTTTTTTTTCGGTTTCGTGGTTCATTTGGGATGTGTTAATATTATCTTCTTTAATGATTAAATATTACAATGAGGTTTACAAACTTCAATAAGTTATAAAAAAAAAATGAATATAATATATTTAGTTTATTGCGTGTTTAAAGTTAAAAGGTTTTGATCAAGCCACTTTTTAACAGTCTTTAATCCTGACTCACACTTAGCATAAGTTTCATCCCAAGTATCACCAGCAAACCCCAAAACAGTATGATCTGCAAATACAACTGAAGAACCCAAGAATGATAATTTACAAAGGTCATTAATATACAATAAAAATAAAATTGGACCTAGAACACTACCCTGGGGAACACCATATAAAATTGATTTATTTGAACTAATATGGTCATTAATCATTACTCTCTGTGTTCTATTCCCAAGATAAGTTCTGAACCAATCTAGTGCTTTATTAGCAACACCCATTGAATTAAGTTTTTTAAGAAGTAAACCATAAGATACGGCATCAAAGGCCTTAGACAAGTCTAGAAAGACAGCCATTGCTTTGTTGCCAGCATCTAGAGCTTCTACGACTGTGCTGATCACTTTTAAAGCTGCATCACTTGTTCCCATATTCTCTCTGAAGCCAAACTGATTAATTGAGAGAATTTGATGTTTTTTTTATATAAGTCATCAATCTAATTTTATCTAATTTCTCTATTATTTTATAGGCCGATAGTTATTAACATTTAGGTTATCCCCTCCTTTAAATACAGGTACAACTTTGGTATTTTTGCAGTGATTGGTTAACAAGCCTTTCTCAAAGCTAACATTTGCAATGTGAGTAATAAGTATGACTAATTCAGAACCATTTTGTTTGTAGACTATTGCACTTATACTGTCATTTTCGCTTGAAAAACCTGATTTAAGCTCATTAATCACCATTAGAACTTCACTACAATTTTTTGGGTTAAATTCAAAACAGGCATTTTGTAAAGAACGTGTTGGATTACAATTTTCAATTAAACATTCTTCACTGATATTATTTGAACTGGACAAAAGATTAGTAAAATTGAGCCAGTGGAGATTTTTGAGATTCTCTGAAATGTGGAAATATTTAGATACGCCGGTGGTAAGTCTTGCTGCAGCATTGAAAACCGATTTCAATTTGTTAATTTGGTATTTGCGTATATTCCGTTGCAGTAATCTAGACGTGACACAACGTACGAATTGACAAACAGTTTAGACGCTTTTGTTGGCACGTTTCTCCGTACTGGTTTAATTTGCCTCAATTGGAAGAACCCTGTACCCACAGTTCTGTTTACTTAACTTTTAAGGGAAACGTCTGCATCCAGATTGACACCGAGTAGTTTGACACACGTCTTCGGGGTAATGTCACTTCCTGAAATATTTATTGGGGAGTTATCGATAATATGCTGACGTCTACTTGTGGCGGTCCAGAGAAACTCAGTCTTTGAACAAGTTACGTCTGAAATTATCCTATGTTCTGATAATTTTAATAAATTGAAGTGACGTAAAAGATAATCGTAATTTATTCATTCCCTTGAAATTCCCAGTTTACAAATTTATTTTGAATTCTTTCTATCGCGAGGAAATGAGTAGCTCCTAACTAAAGTCATGTACATTTTTTTAATGGTGTGAATGTTGTTAAATTGGTTACATATTATACCAAAATTTTCAAAGCTTTATTTGACGTAATTTGAACATGGTTTATAAAATTTAGTTTTTGATCAAAGTGTACACCCAAATCATTTACCTCGCTTACCGTTGTTAGCGTAATATCATTGTTAGAATAACCATAAATTATTAATTGTTTTTGTGTTTAATTCGTAGAACTCCATTTAATTTTTTTTAAAATTGAATGTAAATCAAATTTAATAATGTTATTATTAAGTTCTGCAAGTATTTTTAGTTGTTATTATTGTGACATCTGTTTCGGCGTTTAAGTTAGAAAATTTGAAAATGGCCTTAAACGCCGAAACAGCTGTCACAATAATAACAACTAAAAATACTTGCAGAACTTGCAGAACATTATTAAATTTGATTTACATTAAATTTTTTAAAAAAATAACCATAAATGTTTGAATTTTTTATTCTATGAAATCTCATAATTAGATATTTGCTTACATTAAGTTGTAAATCGTTATTTTGGCACCATACAAATAGTTTGAATGTGTAACCGTCATAAATATTTTTAATATCTTTGTAAATTTTCAGATCATCCACAAACATTAAAACATTGTTGAAAACAGTGAGAACATCATTCACAAATAGCGAAAACGAAATTCTTGACGCCTCTTCGAAAGTTCAACACGTGGGTAGCGGAACTTAAGGGCGAGAGGGACGTCGGAGAGTTATTATTTATTAATCAAAATAATGATAGTATTATTACGCAATACGATAAACATAATGTTTTTAAATAGAAAAATATTTATTAAAAATCTAATCAGAAATATTACTTTTTCTGACCTGATTGTATGTTTTACAAAATATTTATAATACAAATATGATTTTTAAAGTAGAGAAAAGTATTTTTAATCCTTTATCGTTGCGTTTTTTTAAATAAACATAACCAAAGATTTGTAATCCGCATTACAAAAAAAAAAAATTACGTAGTGTTCATAAAAAAATTAAACCACACACTATTCTTTTTTATTTTATCTTATCGACATGTTACAGAAAAACCTTCACAGCATTTTTTAAGGATATTCAACTCTTTAAATGTTTTTGTAAAACATGCGCAGAACGGTCAGAAATGTGTAATATTTCTGATTATATTTTGATAAATGCTAAGCCCATGCAAATTAAAAAAAAAACGTAATAAATATTTTTGTCTTTAAAAACACCATGTTTATCGTATTGCGTAATAATACTATCATTATTTTGAATTAATGAATAATAACTCTCCGACGTCCCTCTCCCCGTTAATTGAAACAAATTGATGTCTTGTAACTCGTAAATGATAATTATTCATATTCTTGTAACGAATCGTGGAAAAAAAACCACCGGATTCTAAAGACGTTTTTAAACGATACCTTTTTCCATCCAGATTGCCCGTGATTTGTCTTTTTCTATGGAAAATTCAATAGAACAATTTCATAAAAAAACACAATCCACATGAAAACTGGACGAAAAAAAGTATCATGTAAGAACGTCTTAACACCATTGCCCCTTCGAATGTTTGATACATAATATCAAATTATTACTCATAAATAAAGTCATAATTTTTCTTCTTCCAAAGTTTAGAAATATTCCATACTATAAGCAGATTAAAATATTAGTTCCAGAATCAGAAAATAATGAGAAAAAAATTATTATTTGACTTCACGGATATTGGCTTACATGTTTTAAGTAGGTATTTAAACAGCGTATGTTCAATGTTAAAATATGTAAATTAAGGAAAAATATAGATAACTAGCTGATATATACCTGGCCTTGCTCGGAATTTTTTAAAAAATAAAGTTATCAAGTTGTGAATTCTTGCTTGTCATTAGGGTGCCATAATTGATTTGACAGCGAAAGTAACTATCTCCAAATAAAGAAACATTCATTTGAATATTTTATATCATTCCAAACGTTTATTTTTTAAAAATATATCTAAATCATAAAGTTTTTAAGTAGGTACCTACTCGTGTTTTCCACTTTGAAAATATTCTACCCAAAAAAACCTTCTTCTTTTGAATATGCAATCTGTGGCTAACCAGAGTGTTATATCTATGGGCTAACCTAAATAAAACATGGATAGCAACAGTTTTACATATTGCATTTCATTCAAACTACTTTTTAAACCTCCCCGGCACTAATAAAAACAAACTGGTATTTTCAGCGAAACCGATCCAGTGATTTTCGAGAACATCGAGGACAACAAACAAACTTACAAACTTACATTGATTTATATTTATCATATATAAATATAATATATTCCTTTATTATTTCAAATGTTACACAGTTTTCAGTTTGTTAACGGTTTTTTAAAACGGTCCAAATTTAAAATTTAAGATAGGTGGATATGTACAAATTACATCAATATTTTTTTTTTTTAAAAAGCAATATTTAAAAAAAAATTTAAATACGGTACAAAAAATACAAGGAAAATCAGAAATAAAAAAAAAGAGTTCAAAAAGACGGGGAAAATCAGAGAAAGGAATAAAGATTAGTAAAATAATCGTTTTCATATAACCATTTTTTTTATTTTTTATTTTTTTATTTTTATTTATTTATTTATTTATTTATTTTTTATTTATTTTTATTTTTTTTATTTTTTTATTTTTTATTTTTATTTTTATTTTTTATTTTTTTTTTTTTATATGATTACCGCACAAGAGTCCCAACTGCTCCCAACCGTCTGGAGCCAGTGAGACTATGGTATTCCCAATTGGGGAATGTTGTGGGGCTAAAGGTATTGGGGAGGGAAGGAGAAGGGGAAGAAGAAGGTGGGGAATACCTGGCTATTCAGATCTGGTCACCAAACACGGCTAAAAGCCATTTCAAGCAACGTTTCAATTCTGAATAGTGGTCTTTCACCAGGGCAATACTGACAGTATCTTCCACTCTGGAACGTGCGCAAATATACTATATATTATTTTTAAATGAATTAATTGTGAAACAACACAAATTAATTAAATAAAATTTACTTGCGCACGCCGGGATTTGAACCCGCGACCTTCGGATTCGTAGTCGAGAGCCTTACCCCTCGACCATGGAGCCCGACATTTTGCCATTTGCCATTTGCTCAGAAAATGCAAAATTATTCGCGTTAAAATTACGATAATTCGGGGTTATCGCAAACGCAAAATTTTCAGGTCTTAGTAGATTTATGATTCATTAGTATGAGTAATGAATCATAAGCTGTAAGTTAGTAAGCATTAGTTAAGTTTTTTGTTAGTTTTTAAGATTCTTTCGACCGTTGTTCCCAATCCCGTGAGTAACTGATGAGTCTACATTTAAAAACTCTTCCCAGCTCAACTCTCTATTAAGTGAGTCAAGTTAGGGCAGTCATACTCAACCCGCGGCCCGCAAGGTTTTTATGTGTAAACATCTGATAATCATCAGTTTTTTTAATAAACCTAAAATGAAATATGCGTAGAATGTATGCAGAAATCGGCTTAATGATTCACATCTTGATTATATTAGTAGCATGCAATAACAATTATAAACCCGATTTATTAAAAATAGTCGAATGTTTCTCTCAACATAAAAAATCACAGCCATTTTGTATTAAAGGCTGCACTTTTTGAGTTTTCAGTTAATTTTTAACATTATTACATTAAATTTATAATTATTAATTATTTTTATTGAGATTTAAAAACCTCATTTTAATATTTTATCATTGTGGAAAATAATAAATTATTTTCCAGCATGATTAAACATTATTATATTAGTTAATGTAACATCATTAGAAATAGAAAAGGAGCAAAAAACAACCATGTAAAACTATCATCTCTATAAATAAATTTTCTAATAAAACTGTGTTCATCCGAGGCGACCTGCCAGATAAGTATGTTTTTCTGTATCTGTTTGTACATAATTAGTTAATAAATATTTGTACAGCGCCCTTGAGGTGATTTTTCACAAAAACGGAGCTATACAAATCATCCAATTATTATTATTATTATTAATGCCACCATATGTTCCGTTTTTAACGAGATTGTCCTGTTTTTCAGTACTCTGTGCAAGTTTCAGCACTCAGCCATATTTGATTACTGGGTTTAATATGAATAAAAAACGTACAAGAATTTCACTCTTCTTCTGATATTATAATAATATTAAATATATAAAGAAACAAAAAAATCCTTAGAAAAATGTAAAACATAAATATTATTATTTTTGACGTGTATCTTTTTTGATGAGAAATGTGTTTTCAAACTCCATTTTTTCTAAAGTACTTATCGTTGCTGTTCTGACTCAACCTTGTACCTACAAATGTTTTTTCTAAAAGTGTGAAATAAATTGTCTATATTGCTCATTTAAAATGATTACATAGTAATTATTTTTTATCTGATCATTACCTAAATATTTAATATATTCATTGCATAAAATATAACTGTTAGAAATAATTTAAAATAAGGAAAATAGACAATTTTTTCCATCTTCTCAGAAAACACGATTTAGTAAATAGGTACGCAGAGACGGTACGTATTTTTTTTGCAAAAAAACAGTTATAAAAAACACCAATGCGATGCAAAAGCGATAAAAAAATACAAAAAAATATAGTTAGCATTATTATATAACGTGCAGGCAAAACTAAAATAGTTTTAAAAAGGTTATAAGTAGGTATATAATATTATAACTAGTTTGTGCTTAAAATTGGCGATGGTTTGGGCATGTGGAGAGAATGAACGAAGAAAGGAGTGTAAGAAGAATATATGACGCGAATGTGAATGGAAGAAGTCGGGGACGCCCGAGGAGGACATGGCACGATCAAGTGAATCAAATACTTGAGTCGGGCCATGTCAGAAGTCGGAATAACAGAAGAGAATGTATGAGACGATGTATGAATGTGAATGAAGCAAGAAGTGTATGCCAAGATCGAGTTGTTTGGCGGTCCGTCCTCTCTGCCTACCCCTGCGGGTAAACAGCGTGATGGTTAGTTAGTTAGTTAGTGCTTAAAATTATTGTAGGTCATGTGGAAAATATCTACATTTCCCGCTAGGCGTGGGGTGTAGGTGAGGTTAGAGGAGAGGTAGGGGTAGGGGTAGGGTAGGGGTAACACATCACAAACTCGAAACTTTACTCCAAACCATTCATAACCCTGTATGCTACAGCTAGTAAAAATAAATTATTAAAGACCATCTCCCACCCAATAGTAATACGCAGTTACAAAATTGATTTATTAATTTAGATATCCTTCATTCTAGTGGGCAGTAAAATCCTACCAAGGACCAATGGAGTATTCACCATCGGAGTGGTCCTCTACATCATCTGTATTGCCACCATGCTGTGGTCCGTCACCTCAAGATTCATATCCTCCGTGAAGAACAGAACCTGGACGGAACTCATCTCCTGCTTTGGAGGTTGCATCTTCGCATTCTCTGACACGCTTCTCGGTTTAGACAAGTTTGTTGCTCCTCTTGCAAACGGCCAAGTAAGTGTATTGTTTTTGCAACTCAGTTCAGGTGCTACACATTTCTTATATTTGTCACTACCATCTATTGACCAATATCGTAAACAGAATGCAGACAGCACACGTCAATAAACTGAAGCTTATCACATACAAGTACACCGAACTCTTTTTTTACACAGTTTCAAAATAACATGGTGCTACATCCCTTGCATGTACTTACTACTCAGTACTATGCGCAGAGAGGTATGCGGAAGATGTCTGGAATAAAGCGGGGCGGGAATTGCTGACATCGCAGATGCCTTGGGTGATCTGTATGTGGTGGCGTGTTTTCTTGATATTTCCCACATATAAATTATCTCTAAAATGCCAGGTAAACTTGGAAATCATTTTATAACAAATAATCACAACATAGAACAAGCTCTACAATTTCAACGTGATTTGATCGCTTGCGTGGCTCTCTACCAAGAGTCATACGAGGAACTTACAAAAAAACAGTCACAGCAATCAATAACAGATTTTTTGTTTAAATGCAAACCTGAAAATTTGGAAAGAAATATTACAGAGGCTCTGGATATCTCAAGTGATGAAAGCGATAAATTAAAAATTACAATAATAAAAAATTACATTACCAAAAATAAAAACACATATTATACTCATTAAAAATATTGTTTTATGTTACCTAATCTATGTCCTGAAAAATAATTTAAGAAAAACGTTTGTTACAACTCCCATTTCTTTATAATAATTTAAACATTTAAATTTCTAGTGCTGGCACCGGGATCCCGGGGTTGAAAAACGCTAGCACCGTAATCCCGGCTCTGAAAAATATTCCCAGGTTTGAAAGCCCTAATGAATACCCAAACTGAAGTAATAATCTAAAAATCTCAGCTAATCATCGTGACTACATACTTCATCGCCCAATTCTCAATGGCTCTGAGTGTGGTGGGAACCACTTCTGCTTACAACCAGACTCTGAAGAAACTGCAAGAAGAACCAAAAGGAAAAAAACACAAAGAAATCCAGTGATGATCTCAATTGACCGAAGAAACAAACCAAAACGACAAAAGCACGCCAAGCAGTGCAAGGATATATTTTATGCCACCAATTCATTACCTGATTCTTAAATGAATTGTATTTTTTTTCATTTTCTATATTTGTTTATTCTGTGTCTAAAACAAATAATTTTTTTATTGCTATTTAAACATCATTATTTATGTTACAATATTTGCTATCCAAGTGGTGGTCACCTTTCTTTCATCCTTGCTACTGTCCTGTCCAATGGAACTGTTGCAGTTTTATAAATCTTGTTATTAATGGCTTTACATTGTCTGGAAGACACCATTTTATTGTAAGGATCCAAAGAGTTTTCTTAGGATCTTCCTCTCACAAATTGGTCTTGAACATTAATAATAAAAGGTGGTTAAAGAAAAGTTTGTTTTTTTTTCATTTAATTAATAATAATCTTTATTTATTTGAAAAGCAAATCATTTTATAATTAAATGAACGAAAACTATGACTGTCCAACTATGTACAAATCCCATTTTAGGACAGTCAAATCGACAAGTTTAATTCATATTAAGCGCCATTTATTATACAAATATAGAAGGAAAAGAAGTTAGTATTGACATAGTATATGATAATCCAATATACAGAAGAAAAACAATCGCTCTTGACCCTCCCTAAATCAAGAAGCCAATCATTGATTAATTTATGCAGAACGCTTGTAATTTTCATTTTCCATGTATAGGTATGATGATGAAAAATTTTGGTCAAGTATGAAAATTGCTTTTGAGCAAGGGGTGTTATGGTTTTTATTTGAACTATTGGATTACTCCTTGAATGTCTGGTGTCATGGTAGTGGTAGATGGATGGGTAGTGGTAACGTTGTGTGTGTGTAATACAATTTTTCTAATATACAGTTGTCTGATATCAAGAACTTGTATTCCTTTGAATAATTCATCACTGGGGTACCTGAATGGTTTTATGGATGACTCTTAACAATTAACTTCATCAATGAGAAGACAAATTAATTTGATCTCCTTTAACTTATTTTAATTTATTTGTTGAAGAAGAAAATATTAACAAATCTCAAATGAAACAAAAAGTTATGTCGTAATGGAGTAGGATAGTACCTACCTTACTTTGAACAATTTTTTTTTCGAAATATATACGTGGGTTTCGGGAAGCCAACAAATGGAGTAATAATATTAATCTTTCTAATTACAAACATCTCTTTTAATAAGCTAGATTAGAAATAATACAGTTTTTAATAAAATTCAAACTGTGTTTTATCGGCGATACCAAAAATATTTTTTGCACGAAAGAAACAAACTTCTAATGAGCGATTAATTGTACTATTTTCTCATACATTCAAAAAATATCTTGTAGTTTAACCCAAGATAATACTAAAAGATGTAATTACGTAGTTAGTTATAGGAAAAATGTGTTTCCTACTTAAAACAATCCCATGACCTTTTTTGTACTATTCTATTAAAAGCATTCGCTCGTAAATGGTGAGGAATTTACACTTATTGGTGTTTAAATACAAAAAAGAGATGAGAATTAGAAAAAACTTTTTAATTATCGTATGCTGTCAACTTGTAATTCTATTAATTAATTTTAATTCTAATTATTAAGTGTTTTAAAGAATAAAACACTTAATTTCTAATGTTTATTTTATTTATACTGAACCCTTTATAGAATATTAAAAAACTGAATATCAAAAATTTACAACCATCTTACTTTAGAGACAAACTATATTACAATAAAAATGTCCACACTTACCATAAAAGAAAGAAGATATTAGACAAAAAAAAAAAAAGAATCTCAAAAAGAACTTTTTTAATTAACTAAAAAATCTGCTTTGTTTTCACCCCGTTATAAATATAAATATATATCTACATGTTTCGAAAGCGATCCTTTCATCATCAGGAATATATGAATACTAAAAATAATATTATAAGTATAGGACAAATGATGAAATTTAGAACACAATGATGTAAGAATAGACAAATTATAAACATAAACAAAATTTGGTTAAAGTAGGTAAGTAATTAATCAAAAATGCTAATAAAAAACATTGAATAACAAACTTAAATTAGGAATTAATAAAGAAATTATTATTAATAATATTAAAATAAATTCAAGGTATAGCTATATAAAAAAATAACTTATTGATTAAATTTAATTGATCATTAACTCTTTTTCTGATTTCTACAATTTCAAATTTATCTAATTGTAAACCGGTTGTATTTGTACGTAACGTTTATTTATATCAAATGAATGATTGGTTTCTAAAATATCTTTTAACGGCCTCCATGGTCGAGGGGTAAGGCTCTCGACTACGAATCCGAAGGTCGCGGGTTCAAATCCCGGCGTGCGCAAGTAAATTTTATTTAATTAATTGTGTTGTTTCACAATTAATTAATTTAAAAATAATATATAGTATATTTGCGCACGTTCCAAAGTGGAAGATACTCTCAGTATCGCCCTGGTGAAAGACCACCATTCAGAATTGAAACGTTGCTTGAAATGGCTTTTAGCCGTGTTTGGTGACCAGATCTGAATAGCCAGGTATTTCCCCACCTTCCCCTTCTCCTTCCCCTCCCCAATACCTTCAGCCTCACAACATTCCCCAATTGGGAATGCCATAGTCTCACTGGCTCCAGACGGTTGGGAGCAGTTGGGACTCTTGTGCGGTATTCATGTAAAAAAAAAAAATTGTGATATGGTTATAAACTCGGAGAATTCAGTAGTTTGGTCGAACTTTAAGAGTTTATTTTAAATATTAACATAAATCAACAAAATAAGATGATTGTTTTTCGAATTTTTATGCTATGCGAGATTTCGATGGCGAGTTTTGAATTTTTGATTTGTCGAGACTATTGTCCATTGTTCTCCCGGAAAAGAATGAAAATGGTATTTAATACTGTGTAGATTATAATTGGTCGTGCGTTCTTCTATTCGCGGCAATAAGATGAATAATTTAAATGAGCACAGAGGTGATATTTACATCCATATTGGAAACTAAATGGAATTGGAATAAGACGGTTTTTAAAGTTTCACCATATTTTGACTTGAATCGTTTACGTGAACAATCATGTAAACGATTTAGATTTAAAGTTGCCAAAAAGAGGTTTTCTAGATGAAATGGCATCAAGGTTAAATTTTCAAGTATAGTGGAATGACGCACGTTTGCAAATATTATATAATAATTTTTATTTTATTTTATGGATTTATTTTCCTTAGTTAGTTTTCCTTATTAGTTCGGGCCGAGATTTGTTTAATATCTCCGGCTCTATGGTATCGATTTGAATACAGTTTTCGATTTTATGATAAGAATGGTGGCCAGAATCCGATTCCGTGGAAAACATCCATGAAATCCGAGATTCGTAAAAAAACTCATTTTATTCACTTATTTTTCTAGATCCATAGATTCAGATACACGCTTTTTGGTGTTATACCTCGACCATACAATCACCTAACGTACCAACTCGAACTCGCTTCGGCGTTGGGACGTTGGCCGATCGTATAGTGACTATAAATCGGGCAACTACACGATCGGACACCTTTACAACTACGATCTCCAAACTAGTGATGCAATTTTAACTAAAATCTATCGATCTACCGATATTCATAGAAAGTCTACTGAAATTTATAATATTATTGACACAATTCGTTGCTCGTTAGGTACTTACAATACAGAATAGCTGTTTCATCCCTGCTTTAGCTCCATATTTTATTTGGAATATAACAAAAAAAGCTGAACAGATGGTATTAAACGTTAAAAAATCTATCGATGAAATAGTTCCAGAACAGACCGTAACTAAAGGAAACAATAATAAATGGCACACAAAGGAACTAAGGACAATGCAGCACGACAGACGCAAATTTTACAAAAGAGCACTTCTTACTAATAATACTGTGGATTGGGCTAATTACAAAAAAAGCCAGAAACAAATACTCTAAAAACATAAAAATAACACACAATGAGTACATATAAAATAAAATAAACTCAGATGAAGTGGACCCCAAAAAAATTGGAAAAGCATAAAAGAATTAGTACATGGCGAAAACAAAAATGATAAAAGAACGGTAAACTTCCCAATAGATATTAATGAAGATAACATAGCTAATAACTTTAATAAATATTTTATTGAAAGCATCATTCAAATTAACAAACTGATACGCAACCAACATTGCTAGTAATCCCACAAATGAAAATTCCGTCAAAGAAGAATTAATTGGTCCTCAAAAAAATAAATGCAAAATATTTGTTAAAAATCTTAAACCAAATTAAATCAAGAACAGTTCAGCTGGATTAACTATAAGTATAATCAGAGGTGCTCTTCCGGCAATTGGACCTACACTGTTAAGTATTATAAATGAGATAATTGAAGAAGGAAAATTTCCACAGTCATGGAAATTATCTCCTATTATACCTATTCCAAAAGTTAAAAATACTAGGAGGAATTTCGCCCCATCAACACATTACCAAAATATGAACAAATACTTGAAGTGATAATAAAAGAGCAAATTTTGCATTACTTAGATAAACACAGTATTTTATACCAAGAAAAATCTGGTTTCAGAGCCAATAACTCTCGTGAAATAGCATTAAACACAGTGGTTGAATAATGGAAGGAAGGAATAAATAATAACAAATTTATCTTAGCAATATTTTTGGATTTTCAAAGGGCATTTGAAACTATAGATAGAGTAATACTGATAAGAAAGCTTAAAGAAATTGGTAACTATAAAATTAATAGAAAAGTATATGAATGAACGAAAACAAGCAACAAAAGTAAACAATAAATTCTCAAAACCAATGGAGAATAATTTAGGAGTACCGCAGGGATCAGTCCTCGGACCCTCAATGTTCATTATTTATATTAATGACATGGTAAAAATATTTTCAAAGTGCAAAGTTCAATTATTTGGTAATGATATACTCATATACATAATTGGAGATAATTATGAGGAATTAATCAATATTTTGAATAATGAACTAGAAAATGTATCAAGATGGCTAAAAATAAACAAACTAAAATTGAATACAAAAAAGACAAAATATATGATAATTGGACATAAGAAGGCATACAGCCAAAGCAAAATAAAAATTGATGGAGAAATTATTGAAAATGTAAATGACATGAAATACTTAGGAGTTATATTAGATACAAAACTTAATTTTAAGGGGGAAGACTCAAATAAGGCGGTAAACGTCACTTCGCAGTATGCTAACGTAAGCAATACAACACATAATTTATCTGCAAATTCTTAACAGAAAGTTACGAAAGTGTCTAAGGTTTTCAGTGACGTAAATTCTTAAACTGTAATCTTTTATATTATATATGAAATACCTACAGTAATTTTAAGTAAAACGCTCGACAGTGCCTTCGCCGTTATGTTAACTGCACCCATTACAAACATATTTAATCAAAATCCTTCCACAATCTCAGAGTAAATAAGACCAAGAACCAAAAGCGTTTATTAAAAATAATTCAGTAAATCTAGATTTTCACTGTAATTCCCTCAAAGTTCAGGAATTTTTAAATTCAGTTCCGTCATACAAAAAATGTATGACAATTTCTGGCCCGCGCGATTGTTGATAAAACGATTTATTTCGCTGGAGTAAATCAGTTGTGAGAAGTCCTTCAGAGCGAGCGGACGTCGATTTGAAATTCGATATTTCTGTCTGTTTTATGACGAATAGCTGGGAAGAGAGGTGTTAAACTGCCACCGGAATGTAGGAATTACGTATTTTCGATTTTTTTGTTGTTATAATCACATTTCTTTGCAACGTTCTTTAAGATGGTCCAAAAAGTGATTAATTTATTATACGGCGCAATATAAAAGACCTGCGCACTGGAAAAAAACTGACGGACGTGGTACAGATCTACAAGATTAGATCTTTGCAGGTGGTCAACAGCAAAACTAATGAATGAACGAATTATTTTTAAAATCTTAACATTTTTGTGCCCATATAATTTACAATCTTGACGCCCCTGACTGCATATATAAGTATTACCGATCTGTGCCTATCAAAATCCATAGTTTTAGCGGCTATTTTGAATTTCTAGATATTCACACCGATTTGGTTAGAAAGCGGCGTAAGTCATGTTAGGGGGGTGCTGAAGTCAAATTTAATGTCAACCTGAGTAATTTCGATGGTCATTTTTAATTTTGAGTTCTCTACCGATTTGGTTCAAAATCGGAATTAAAGTGTTTGGAAGTGAACTGAAATCAAATGCGAAGAATGATAACAAAGAATGTTTTTCTTCATTTCAAATTGTAGAATCTTTATCCTACTTTAAAAAATATTAATTAACCTTCACCGAAAAATTACCCCTTAATTAATAATTTTTTTTAAAAATAGCGAAGTTTGTTTTTTTTTATTTCTCGCTATTTTTTTAGTGTTTAACCAATTTTGACAGTGAAGGGGTAATTTTTCGGTGAAGGTTAATTAATATTTTTTAAAGTAGGCTAAAGATTCTACAATTTGAAACGAAGAAAAATATTCTATGTTATCATAATAACATAGAATGTTTTTCTTTATTTAGAACACCTGTATTTCGGACGATATTAGGTCCTTGGAGACCAATTTGTTTTCAAATTGTACCATCTTTAGTCTACTTTAAAAACAATAGATTAACCTTTACCGAAAAATTACTCCTTCACTGTCAAAATTGACCAAAACACTAAAAAATAGCGAAGAATGACAACTTACAAAAAATTTGAATAATTTAGAACCGCTTTATCTCGGACATTATTAAGTCGTTAGAAACGTATTTGATTTCAAATTATAGCATATTTGGTCTACTTTGCTTGGGGGAAGCTTTGGCAAGGGGAAGATAGGAGACTTTTGTGAAAATACTCCCTGTTATAGGTATTATTCACCGGCAAAACATCAGTTTTTCTTATTGCCTTCATTGACTTGGTGAATTGTATTCAAGCTTATTGTGTGCGTCTGGAGTGGGTTGTAAATCATCGTTATCTACCTATGTTATATTTTTACTGTTGTTTAGTATACAATATTGAAGGGCGTTTCTAAATCCCAAAAATTATCAAAAGACAAATAATTCTTATTCCCGATTAATAAACGGGATCTAATTCACATCCTCCATCTTGGTTCCCAATTCAAATGTAATAGTAGAATTATTTAACCATTAATAAAAACCAAAGCCACTAATAGAATAGCCATATAAAAAAGCATCCAATTCATTTTAACCACCTTGAATCCCCTAGTGGACAATCGAAAATCGGATTCCTTGATTCAAAATCCATGAAAATAATTCCGTGTGTCAAAAAGCTGTGCTTATAAGTATTTCTGAGCAGTTGGTCCACGTTACCCATTTCTATAACATTTCCGAAGCTAAAAAAAAAGATTATGCTGTGAAGAAATAAATATGTAAATAGTAATAAAACAAATCTTTTGTAAAAGGGAGGCACTTTGTATGGCTACTGACAATAATTAATATATTATATATAAATTGAAAAAACATATTCTCATCAGTTACCCTATCCTATTACCAACAGATGCTAAGTTAAGTCTGTCAAGGTTCTATTTATTTATTTTTATACAGCGAATAAACGAAAAAAATATAGAGCAAATGTTTTTTGTTTCGTATTGCATCAATACGCCGAACATTTTTTTTAATCCGCCGTGGTCTACATTATCCACATTTCCCCAATCCTGCTGCCGGATCGCGGTGGTCCGTGGTTTTAAGTTTGAGGCCTAAAATTCCTAACGACGGTGAATACGCGGTCTTATACTGGACCCTTAATGAGAATGGTAGAAAATGTCGGTGACGCCCGAGGAAGACATGGCACGATCAAATGAACCAAATTGAAGGTACTGACTGGAATTATATTAACAAGCTAGCAAATACTGATATTAATATATTAAAAAATTGGTTCGATAATAATCTACTCTCCCTTAACACAGGAAAAAAAAATTTATTCCTTTCTCTATCAATAAATTTAAATCAAAACCAGAAATAAAAATTATAATACACCAAAGTAACTGCAACAGAATCAATTGTAATCAAACATGTTCAATACTTAGTCCAACTTCCAAAATTAAATACCTTGGTGTATATATAGACCAGCATTTTAAATGGAAAACACATATTTGTGAACTTGTTAAACGAATTAGAAAATGTATATATATATTTATAAGACTAAGAAATATTCTTAGACTAGAAAAACCTAAAAAGAGTGTACTATGCAATTGTTCAGTCTATTTTACAATATGGAATTATTGGCTGGGGGGGAACATATGATAATATTTTAAGTCCACTTAAAATAATTCAAAGATTGATAATAAAGGTAATTTAAAAAAACCATCATCATTTTCCACTGAAAAGCTTTTTACAATATTCAATGTACCTACAGTAGATAAAATTTATAAAAAATATGCAATTATTCAAATCTTTAAAGAAAAACGTTAAATAAATTACAATTTAATATATCCGCAAGGTATCAACAAAACATTAAAATCCCGCCATTAAATACTAAGCATACGCAAAACACATACCTATATCTAGGAATAACTTTTTTTAACAATCTGCCATCTGATCTTAAAATTATAGAAAATATCCATGAATTTCAACATAGATTAAAAAATTACCTCAAACTACTGTAACAATTTTTTTAATTTAATTTTTTTTTGTTATTATTAGATTTTTTTTGTCTTTTATTATTATCTTCTCTTCTTTTCTTCTACTTTCTTTTCATTTCTTTTATTTTCTTTAATACTATTACTAGTGATAAATCACAAAATTTACACGACAAATTCATATTTTCCTGCTATTGTACAACAATATTTCAAGTTATGATCTGATTAATTGAGCGATAATCACTCACCAAACACAAGAACCTTGTTTCTTTATGGTGAGGAATAGCTATATTATATTTTTTGTTACACTATATGAATCATGTCTTATTTATATACTCTCTGTAAAAAAAATTATCATATTAAATAAAATAAATAAAAAAATTTAAAAAAATTCATTAATAAATTAATTAGGGCCACATCAAGAGTCAGAAGAATAAAATACTCTGTATAAGACGATATATGAATGTGAATTAAACAAAGAGTGTGTGCCAAGAACGAGTTGTTTGGCGGTCTATCCTCTCTGCACAATCCTGCAGTTAAACGGTGTGATGATTACTTTGCAGTTGGATGGTTTCTAGACAAAGAAAGATTTTGTAAGAGTATGAAAAAACCATCTCGGAAAGCTCGGCCTTTGTCGATCTGTGTCCGCGTCGGGGAAACCCCGAATTCGGGAACATAGTTCTTGATAAGTTTCGTATTTTATCGTCAGAGGCCACCAGGATGCCGAAACACATTATTCTGGAGCTCTACGAGGACTCCGACACCGAAGACGACACGGACTCCGACGCGCCCCCCGATCCAGACGCGCCCCCCGGCCCCGACCCACGCGCGGGCACCACCGATATGGGCACCACCGTCATCAATACGGACACCCCCAGCGCGGGTATCCACGCGGTTACCCTCCACGCGGTTACCCTCCACCCGCTTACCCTCCACACGGATCACACGGATACCCGCGTTCGGCCACCCCCGGCTTGGGTCCGGAGCAATTCCGCACATCCGGACTAGAAGACGAGGACTCACCAAAGAAGAAGAAGACTAACACGGGAAAAAATGAAATAGATGAAATACAATGAAATGTAAAGTATTGAAATACCTGAAATGTAAAGTATTAAAAATGAAATATTTAACTTCAGTAAAATTAAAAGTAAACAACAGTAAATAGTTCAGAACTAAATGTTTGTCTTTCCCAGTTTTGTTTAGGGTTTTTTATCCAGTTAAGATCTTTTCCCTAAAAAGTCATGAAATGTAATTAATAAATTCAGTCAATTTAAATAAACCATCAGATGGTAATAGTAATAAGGCCAAAGTGGCCGGAGTACTAGTTAGCCAGAACACATGAGGGGTATTTGTATAAGCCCCAGCTAGTTAGAGGATTACGAAAGAATCCGTAAAATCAAAAAAAAAAATCAGTCAGAGGCCACAGAAGGCTCGACGGTGATGATTTTATGATAATCCCCATCTCTGGGACATTTTGTTCGTCAACGGCCAAACCCAAATCATTATATTTGGATCAACACATCCATCATAAATCACAAAATAATATTATGTAACACACTCGATGTATGTACACAATGTCTCATTATATTTTTGTTGTCTTTTTAATTAAAATGCATTACCTAAGCATACAAACAAATATGGACAGAGAACCTTAGATCATATGATTCCTAGCTGTTTGAATATATTACAGCCTGCCATAATATTCTTGACAAATAAAAAATTCTGAACTAAGCATGACATTTCTATGGCAACCCCAACGTCTTTGACATTTCCTTGTTGTTTTTCAAAAACTATCATAGCCGATAATTGTTGTTTACTTTAGTTATTTATTAATAGTTACAAATCATTTCAAATGAATAGACCAATGAACAGTGGAACTAGGGAAGTTATTTACTGTTTATTCAGGCGCTGTTTAGCTGAATTTCAAGCTACGAAACTCCTGTCTAACTTTGGGGACGTTTTCAAATGCACAACTGAAACGACTGTTGATAAATTTTATCAATTTCGTTCGTATTTAAACAATATTTTTGTGGATTTATGCTGATTTTTAAACAATTATAGCAATGTGCATTCAGATTTGAGGTTATGCTTCACGTTTTAATTTGACAGTTTATTGTAAACAAAAACGTCCAGAAGAAAAACTACTCAAGTCACTTGTTTTGTTTTGTTTTTAAATATAATTTAGTTACTTTTTTTTTAGTTGGAATCTAAAAATGGAAGCTGGTAGAATGAAATATCGGGAAACTGGAAACGAGAACCAAGAAGATGAAGCGAGAAGCGACGAGAAGAAAAACCAAAACATAAATGCGGGAAGTTAGAAACTGAAACAACAAGAAGCGGGAAACAAGAAGAGGTGGGAAACAAGAAGAAGCAGGAAGCAAGAAATTAAAACCAACGCTCAATCCATTATTTTAGTCCTATCTATCCCACATTTCCATATTGGCTCTAGGTTGCCATGTATACCGCATAATTAAATTGTATCCTCCTTCTCAACCTTAGAGCATGTGCTCCAAATTCTAGCTTAATAAGTGCCCCCTGGACCCTGGTGTCCTGGTGGGACTTAAACTTAGTGCACTCTTACTTTCTTCTCTTATTTTTACACCTTTTCTAAATCATTTTTTTAAATAAATATTTTTTAAATTACTACGTATTTATTTAATATTTTCCTCATTCCATCTTACTATTCACATTTATGAAAACCGTTTGTATAAAGTAAAAATATATAGATAGACAAATATTTTTGAGAAATATTTATGTTTTAAGTTTGTTATATATTTTATATAGATTTTTATATATATATATTGTAACCTTACCTGTAAATATTGAGTTTTGAATAGCAAGCTCCCGGTAGACAAACCACAAAAAAACTAGTTTATCTGGACTTTTTTGCATTGTATTTTTTCTATTGTAAAATGGAAATAATAAAAAAAAATACATCTTCATTAGCTGTAAATTCACTTTGTGGCATCATTTTAATTTAAATAATACAAAATATTTACTTGAACCATTATGCCCATGAGCCATATTCGTGTTGCCATTTGAAACCTTTTGAACCACCACAGCGCCATCAATTATTGGCTATATTTAAATGCTGAAATAAATTTAAATAATGTTTTAAAATTAAACAGTTAATAAATATGTTGAAAACTTGGCTAGCTGAAATGAATGTTTTTTTTTTATGTATTAGATATATATTGTAACTTAACCTAACTAACTAACTAACCATCACGCCGTTTCTCCGCAAGGGTAGGCAGAGAGAATGGACCGCCAAACAACTCGATCTTGGCATACACTTCTTGCTTCATTCACTTTCATACAACGTCTCAAACATTCCCTTCTGTTATTCCGGCTTCTGACATGGCCCGACTCAAGTATTTGATTCACTCGATCGTGCCATGTCTTCCTCGGACGTCCCCGGCTTCTTCTTCCATTCACATTCGGGTCATATATTCTCCTTACACTCCTCTCTTCATCCATTCGCTCTACTAAGCGTCCCTTGGAAGCGCCAGTTCCGTGCCTCACTGCCATACATCAGGGTTGGTACCAGCACTCCATTGTGGACTGCTAGCTTCGCTTCTTTGGATAACTTTTTGTTTGCGCCAACCGCGTTCAGTCCTCCGTTAATGGAGTTTTCTGCATTCACCCTTCTTTTAATATTCCTATCAGTCTTTCCATCTCTCGTAAACATACTTCCCAAATACACAAACTCATCGACCTGCTCCAAGTATTCATCATTCACAACTATATTGCACACTGTTTTCGTACTCTCTCTTTCAAACACCATGACTTTAGACTTACTTACATTCATCATTAGCTCATTCTTCATACATACTAGATATCCTAGATACGAGGGACTGTAGATCTTCCATACTGTTAGCAATTAGCACCGCATCATCAGCATACAACAGGCAACATACTTGCAGACTACTCATTTTCGCGCCCAAGCCCACCTCTTTCAATTCTCGCATACCATGTATAGATTGAATAACCACGGTGACATTACGCAGCCTTGCTTAAATTTAGTATAAGGTTTTTAATAACAAGCTCCCGTTAGACAAACTACTAAAACGTAGTTTATCGGGACTTTTTGCCTTATGTTTTTGTAAAATGTATAGAAAAAATTAATTATTACGGTTATGCGAGAACATTTTTTGTGTGGTATGTTTATTGTTGTCATTTTTTGGACATTTTTGGATGTATTCTTCCCAAAAAATAAATCTTCTTCGCAATTTTCTTTTTGATATATTCAACATGTTAAGGGTCCAGTATAAGACCGCGTATTCACCGTCGTTAGGAATTTTAGGCCTCAAACTTAAAACCACGGACCACCGCGATCCGGCAGCAGGATTGGGGAAATGTGGATAATGTAGACCACGGCGGATTAAAAAAAATGTTCAGCGTATTGATGCAATACGAAACAAAAAACATTTGCTCTATATTTTTTTCGTTTATTCGCTGTATAAAAATAAATAAATAGAAGCTTGACAGACTTAACTTAGCATCTGTTGGTAATAGGATAGGGTAACTGATGAGAATATGTTTTTTTCAATTTATATATAATATATTAATTATTGTCAGTAGCCATACAAAGTGCCTCCCTTTTACAAAAGATTTGTTTTGTTACTATTTACATATTTATTTCTTCACAGCATAATCTTTTTTTTTAGCTTCGGAAATATTATAGAAATGGGTAACGTGGACCAACTGCTCAGAAATACTTATAAGCACAGCTTTTTGACACACGGAATTATTTTCATGGATTTTGAATCAAGGAATCCGTTTTTCGATTGTCCACTAGGGGATTCAAGGTGGTTGAAATGAATTGGATGCTTTTTTATATGGCTATTCTATTAGTGGCTTTGGTTTTTATTAATGGTTAAGTAATTCTACTATTACATTTGAATTGGGAACCAAGATGGAGGATGTGAATTAGATCCCGTTTATTAATCGGGAATAAGAATTATTTGTCTTTTGATAATTTTTGGGATTTAGAAACGCCCTTCAATATTGTATACTAAACAGCAGTAAAAATATAACATAGGTAGATAACGATGATTTACAACCCACTCCAGACGCACACAATAAGCTTGAATACAATTCACCAAGTCAATGAAGGCAATAAGAAAAACTGATGTTTTGCCGGTGAATAATACCTATAACAGGGAGTATTTTCACAAAAGTCTCCTATCTTCCCCTTGCCCCTCCCCCAAGCAAAGTAGACCAAATATGCTATAATTTGAAATCAAATACGTTTCTAACGACTTAATAATGTCCGAGATACAGCGGTTCTAAATTATTCAAATTTTTTGTAAGTTGTTATTTTTCGCTATTTTTTAGTGTTTTGGTCAATTTTGACAGTGAAGGAGTAATTTTTCGGTAAAGGTTAATCTATTGTTTTTAAAGTAGACTAAAGATGGTACAATTTGAAAACAAATTGGTCTCCAAGGACCTAATATCGTCCGAAATACAGGTGTTCTAAATAAAGAAAAACATTCTATGTTATTATGATAACATAGAATATTTTTCTTCATTTCAAATTGTAGAATCTTTAGCCTACTTTAAAAAATATTAATTAACCTTCACCGAAAAATTACCCCTTCACTGTCAAAATTGGTTAAACACTAAAAAAAAATAGCGAGAAATAAAAAAAACAAACTTCGCTATTTTTTAAAAAATTATTAATTAAGGGGTAATTTTTCGGTGAAGGTTAATTAATATTTTTTAAAGTAGGATAAAGATTCTACAATTTGAAATGAAGAAAAACATTCTTTGTTATCATTCTTCGCATTTGATTTCAGTTCACTTCCAAACACTTTAATTCCGATTTTGAACCAAATCGGTAGAAAACTCAAAATTAAAAATGACCATCGAAATTACTCAGGTTGACATTAAATTTGACTTCAGCACCCCCCTAACATGACTTACGCCGCTTTCTAACCAAATCGGTGTGAATATCTAGAAATTCAAAATAGCCGCTAAAACTATGGATTTTGATAGGCACAGATCGGTAATACTTATATATGCAGTCAGGGGCGTCAAGATTGTAAATTATATGGGCACAAAAAATGTTAAGATTTTAAAAATAATTCGTTCATTCATTAGTTTTGCTGTTGACCACCTGCAAAGATCTAATCTTGTAGATCTGTACCACGTCCGTCAGTTTTTTTCCAGTGCGCAGGTCTTTTATATTGCGCCGTATAATAAATTAATCACTTTTTGGACCATCTTAAAGAACGTTGCAAAGAAATGTGATTATAACAAAAAAAAATCGAAAATACGTAATTTCTACATTCCGGTGGCAGTTTAACACCTCTCTTCCCAGCTATTCGTCATAAAACAGACAGAAATATCGAATTTCAAATCGACGTCCGCTCGCTCTGAAGGACTTCTCACAACTGATTTACTCCAGCGAAATAAATCGTTTTATCAACAATCGCGCGGGCCAGAAATTGTCATACATTTTTTGTATGACGGAACTGAATTTAAAAATTCCTGAACTTTGAGGGAATTACAGTGAAAATCTAGATTTACTGAATTATTTTTAATAAACGCTTTTGGTTCTTGGTCTTATTTACTCTGAGATTGTGGAAGGATTTTGATTAAATATGTTTGTAATGGGTGCAGTTAACATAACGGCGAAGGCACTGTCGAGCGTTTTACTTAAAATTACTGTAGGTATTTCATATATAATATAAAAGGTTACAGTTTAAGAATTTACGTCACTGAAAACCTTAGACACTTTCGTAACTTTCTGTTAAGAATTTGCAGATAAATTATGTGTTGTATTGCTTACGTTAGCATACTGCGAAGTGACGTTTACCGCCTTATTTGAGTCTTCCCCCTTAACAGAAACACATTCCGCCGGCGAACTGAATTATAATCTTGCGGGATTCTCTTTCTATACAACAACAACAAAGTTAAACAAAAACAGTGGTATTGCAATATTCATATCTAACCGCTATAATGTACTCAACATTAAAGAAATACACAATTTTCATAATGTAAACCTATTAAATATTGAGTTTAAAGACCAAAATAAATATTATAATATTATTGCCGTTTATCGCACTCATGCATCAGTAATATCACAATTTATAAATGAATTAAAAAATATATTATTAAATTTTAGAAATAAAAATAATATTATTGTTGGAGATATGAACTTAAATATTGCAAAAGAATACTCTAGTAAGGATAAAGATAATTATCTAAACATGTTAGCGGAACTTAATTATTTACCGTGCATAAATTCATATACTAGAAACGTTCGAGGTCTTCGACCTTCATGTTTAGATCATATATTTACAAATATTTCTGATATCCAAAATATTATATCCGCTGTCATTCATACAACTATCACTGATCATTATTCATGTATATTCAATTATAAATTCTGTAATCCAACTTTTCCACCATTTAAACAAGAAAATGTTTCAAAAAAAGTACTTAACATGGATACGTTAAAATGTAAATTAGAAGTAGAAAATTGGCTTGATTTATATCAATGTAATGATGTCAATGTTTGTTGTAAAACGTTTGAAGAAAAATTATCTAAATTCATAAATGACTCAACAAATAATGTCATATCCAAATCCAAACTACCTAACTTCAAACCTATAAAACCATGGATAACTCACGGTTTAATAGTATCCGTACGTCATAAGCAAGCTCTTTATAGATTAACTAATCAACAACCAAATAATGAACATTTACAGAAACATTTTAAAGCATATAAAAATAAACTCTCATATATCATAAAACATACAAAAGAAAGCTATTACAAACAGAAGTTGATACAGGTTGAAAATGACAAAGGAGTATGGACGATTATAAATGAGATAATGGACAAAAAAAAGTATAAAAACAATGAAATCAGCACTATTATTCATGATAATTCGAAAACATGTTGCAAAGAGAACCCTTTAAAAGCTGCAAATATATTTAACGAATTCTTTTCAAATATAGGAGAAAATCTTGCGAATCTCATACACAAAGATCCAAATATAACAATTCCAGACTGTAATGTTGATGTTAAAAATAAAATGTCAACATTTCAACTCACCACAGAGGACGAAATAGTAACTATTATAAACGGCATGAAAGGAGGCTCTGCCCCAGGTTTTGATAGAATTACAATTAACATTTAAAAAAATATTAAAAACAAAATTTCTAAACCATTAATGCATATAATCAACACAAGTTTCCAATGCGGAGTATTTCCATGTAATTACAAACAAACTACCACAACTCCAATATTTAAGTCTGGTAATCCCGAAGATGTTAATAATTACCGTCCCATTTCAGTAATCTCAAATATTGCAAAAATTTTTGAAAAACTTGTAAAAAAAAGATTTAACCAGTTTATAAAATGTAATAGCATAATTCACGAAAATCAATTCGGCTTTATGGAAAGTAGAAGCACACAGGATGCAATTTCAAAATTAACTAGCCTTATTCACACTTCATTAGATAAATCACTAAAATGCCTTGGAATTTTTATAGATCTCAAAAAAGCGTTTGATAGCATATCTCATGACAAACTTATAATTAAATTAAGCAACATTGGAATAAATAGTACAGCTCTGGAATGGATAAAAAGCTATCTTTTCAAACGTCCTCAAGTGGTAAAAATAAACGAGGTACTTAGTCATAAAAAACAAGTAATTTTGGCATACCTCAAGGTACAGTACTGGGACCTCTACTTTTTATCATCTATGTAAATGACATATTCATGCAAAAGCTAAACGGAAAAAATAATATCTTATGCTGACGACACTGTCATAATAATTGAAGGTACTGACTGGAATTCTATTAACAAGCTAGCAAATACTGATATTAATATATTAAAAAATTGGTTCGATAATAATCTACTCTCCCTTAACACTGGAAAAACAAAATTTATTCCTTTCTCTATCAATAAATTTAAATCAAAACCAGAAATAAAAATTATAATACACCAAAGTAACTGCAACAGAATCAATTGTAATCAAGCATGTTCAATACTTAGTCCAACTTCCAAAATTAAATACCTTGGTGTATATATAGACCAGCATTTTAAATGGAAAACACATATTTGTGAACTTGTTAAACGAATTAGAAAATGTATATATATATTTATAAGACTAAGAAATATTCTTAGACTAGAAAACCTAAAAAGAGTGTACTATGCAATTGTTCAGTCTATTTTACAATATGGAATTATTGGCTGGGGGGGAACATATGATAATATTTTAAGTCCACTTAAAATAATTCAAAGATTGATAATAAAGGTAATTTTAAAAAACCATCATCATTTTCCACTGAAAAGCTTTTTACAATATTCAATGTACCTACAGTAGATAAAATTTATAAAAAATATGCAATTATTCAAATCTTTAAAGAAAAAACGTTAAATAAATTACAATTTAATATATCCGCAAGGTATCAACAAAACATTAAAATCCCGCCATTCAATACTAAGCATACGCAAAACACATACCTATATCTAGGAATAACTTTTTTTAACAATCTGCCATCTGATCTTAAAATTATAGAAAATATCCATGAATTTCAACATAGATTAAAAAATTACCTCAAACTACTGTAACAATTTTTAAAAAAATTTTAAAATTTTATTATTATTAGATTTTTTTGTCTTTTATTATTATCTTCTCTTTTCTTTTCATTTTCTTTAATACTATTACTAGTGATAAATTACAAAATTTACACGACAAATTCATATTTTCCTGCTATTGTACAACAATATTTCAAGTTATGATTTGATTAATTAAGCGATAATCACTCACCAAACACAAGAACCTTGTTTCTTTATGGTGAGGAATAGCTATATTATATTTTTTGTTACACTATATGAATCATGTCTTATTTTTATATCTCTCTAAAAAATTATTATATTAAAAAAAAAAAAAAAAAAAACTGTGTACAGTTATTAATGTGGATAATAACTGTTTAATTTCTAAAGTTATGCACACTAATTTTAATTATATTAGTTTACGTAGAAGACCCCCCAAACTGAACTCTCTCGAATTTAAAAAAAAAATTAGTTCGAGTTCGCACCGCATAGAATATTATTAGCAGCACCTGACGGCCAAATACTTCACTGATTTGTAAACTAGCCTTTTTGAATTAAATGGTGGTTTAAAAATCTCAAAATATTTTTTAAAAGTGAGAAAAATAATTGCCATCTTCTCCAATAGATTTTTTTAACTTTACCACACTTTAAGAAACTTGTGGTAGAAGCGGGAATGTTGTGACCCTAATTTAATTTAATTTAAATATTTATCTGCAATCTTTTGATTTCTTTTGTATTAGTAGGTACGTTAGTACTCTGTTATTTATAAGAATTTTGGATTGCGGTTTAGAGTAGGTGAAGAGGAACGGCTGCGCTGCCTGTTTCATACAAAACTTAATTTTGGATTTGAGGTCAAAATACCCAACCAAACTGAATGACATATTTTTTTAATTAAAGGTATAGTAAATATCTAGTACGTATGATAAGTATTTTTTATTTATTTTTGTTTTAAATTATGAAGTATATATATGCCATGAAAAAAAACAACAATTTTCATAATTTAGAGGCAACTTAGAAAATTATTTGCGGGTTTATTGTATTTCTTTATAAAATTATCATATTTGCTGTGTAAATATGATTACGCAAATAAAAAAAAATAAAAAAAACAAAACATTTAAAAAAAACCTTTTTTCGGGTCGATATTAAATAAATTGGTCAAAGTAAATTGGTCGTTTTTAATTTAATTTAAAATCCACCGTAATGCTTGTTTTATTATAAAAAAAATATGTATACATATTTTATATTTCATTATATTTTCAAAGTAAACGAGGGAAATTTTTTTTTTACATCACCGTTAGCTCCCAAATAATTGTTAAAGGTGTCTCTAAAATCGCGAAAAATCAATTCCTTGAATGGCCTATACTCGTATTTCATAATGTAAAACAAAAATAAGTAAACTTCTTGTAGTCCGTATTATATATTTACTATACTTTTTGATGAAAAAAAATCATTAATTAGCTATAGGTGGGTATTTTGGCTTCAAATCCAAAATTAAGTTTTGTGTGCCAACCGTTCCTCTTAATATTATACTGTTATTATGATATTATGCAAAATAATTATCATTCATTACAATTGTAATCTGGATAGAGTCTCGGATATACCTACCCGATTTTTATTTTTATTTTGGCGCTCTCGTAGCTGCCGGCAGCTTTTTATAAACGCTCCAGTTTATCTGGGAAATATTTGGAAGTTCTTAATTTTTCCGGTGTTAAAATAGTGTAAAATAACCGCAATAATTTATAGGTTACATTTATAAAAATCATATAATTTTAGTGTGGCCGTTTCGGGCTTAAATCAAGTATATAATAAAAAATCAAATAAAAACCCAAACATTTTGAGTTCAAATCTGTCACGTTGTTCTAAATTAACCCAAAAGCATCGGTCATCGGTCGAAGGCGTTCGCCACATGTGCTTGTTAAAAGACCTTTGCCTGTTAAAAGCCTAGTGAAGTGTCCAAAGTGAATGGATGATTTACAATGTTATTCTTTGAACTATGGTGATTGTAAACAATATCGTAAAACAATACGACCGGGCTACACAACGCAAACTTAATGGTGAATGTGTTATTTTGGATCATTTAATAGCTGCAAAGATATCGTTGAACCTTGAACGTTGTATCTCAACCGCAACCCATAAAATTAGATTTCGTGGCTGCCGAGAAAGGCGCAAATGTCTTTACATTTGAAGAGAAGATCTTCTGCTGTCACGGCGACCTGAGTTCTGACCTCCAGTCTACAGAGCAGATCCGTGCATCATGCGGCCCACGGACGTGCCCGACCAGGCTGCTCTGCGACCTGCTGTGGTCCGACCCCGACAAGGACACCACCGGCTGGGGCGAGAAATGGACGACACGCTGGTGTGCTCTCGCCAGATCCTGAAGCCGGCCGACAAGCGCTACCTGGCGTACGGGCAGACCAACACCAAGCGTCCCGTCAGGCCGCCCAGGGGCGTCTCCAACAAAGACAAAGAAGATTAGATATGGATATGGATCAGTTCCCCCGGCCCCCGTCCTCACCCGCCGCCCAACTTCACATGACTCCTATCATTTGTATTAGAGTTTTGCAATATATCGTAAGGAATAAATACAGTTAGCTTTTTTTTCAATTTAACATGTATGAAAACTTAGATCAAGCCGTATTTAGTTTTGATAATTTAACTGCATCTCTTTATATGGTCTATAAATAATATGTATTGATAGCCTATCCAAAAAAAAGTAATAGATGTAATATAGGAATAATGTAAGAATAGGAAGTAAGATTTGTACAGCGCCCTACAGGTGATTTTTCACAAAAACGGCGCTATAAAAATCATCCGATTATTATTATTATTATATGAGATATCTATTGACTTATTTTACAAGTCTGGAAAGAAATATTCAATTTATTTTTTTAACTTATTGAAGTTTGTAATCCTCATTGTAATATTTTAATCATTGAAGAAGATAATATTAACACATCCCAAATGAACCACGAAACCGAAAAAACAACAGAAATTTAAAAGATTTCAGTCGCATCTGGGACGCGAACCAAGGACCTCTACCTATCCGGGGTAACCGCTTAACCAACTTAGCTAATGAGACCAGTTCAAATTACGCCATTTACACAGATATCATACTTCATGTTCAAGATTTGTTAATATTATCCTCCATTTTTATAAATCCCATATTATTGGCTGCTATCCTTATGATGATTGCAAAGTTTCATCCAGAACTCAATAGCAAATGGATCGCCTTAACAGAAAATAACAAAAAATTTAGTTATCAGGTTATTCTCAAGCACCACCGAGTTACACTACAAGCAATGATACATTATAGCAAAAGTATTCCAAATATATACGATTTCAGCAAACAAACCAAGACTTATTGCTAATAGCTGCTTCACGCAACCGTTTTCAGTTTTAATTTCGTCTATTTTGATTGGGAAACTTCGAGGATCGTATCTGCGATAACCGCGTACGGAATACGATGTCGAAATCGCAAATATAATGATACAGACGCGTCTATAAGGTTGAAAGAACAAAGATAATATACGCGAATTCCGGCCGTTTTGGTGGGTTTAAAAAAAACTTTAAGAATTAATTTTACTATGAAAATTGATTATTATTTATTTATTTTTATTTATTGGCGTTCCAAAGGGTTATTTTTTTTTATGAATACCGCAGAAGAATCCCAACTGCTCCCAACCGTCTGGAGCCAGTGAGACTATGGCATCCCCAATTAAGGAATGTTGTGAGGCTGAAAGTATTGGGGAGGGGAAGGAGAAGGGGAACAGGAAGGTGGGGAAATATTTGGCTATTCAAATCTGGTCACCAAACACGGATGAAAGCCATTTCAAGCAACGTTTCAATTCTGAATGGTGGTTTTTCACCAGGGCGATACTGAGAGTATTTTCCACCCTGGAACGTGCGCAAATATACTATATATTGTTTTGAAATTAATTAATTGTGTAACAGCACAAATAAATTCAATAAAATTTACTTGGGTTGAAAAAAGGTTCGTAAGTAGGAGATTTTTATAGGTCTGATACTTTATTTTTTTTCTAGGCTTGTAAAAGACACGCCAACAAAATGGACGGCTAAGCGAAAGGCCAAGGTGTGTTCTACTTGCAGTATTTAATTAAATGATCTATGGTATTTCTATGCCATCAAATTCTCAAACCGAAAACACACGATCTAGCTGTGAAATCAACGTAAAAGTATAATTGCCAAAAAATCTGGAATACAACTCTGCCACATTGATACTATAATATAGCATAGTAGGTAGGTACAACGTTTTAAAAAAATATTCAAGAAATGTACGCTTACTACCTTAATTAATTGCACAATTTAAATAAAAAAAACGACTACATGGAGACAAGTTTTTTTACGATCTTCCATCCGGGATTATTGACACCGTCATCAAAAATAAGCAAAACAAAATTCGACAAGAAACCTCCGGCTAATGGTATGTCACACACAGCCAGTAACAAGGACGGTAATAAGTGGCAAATAAACCGTTTAGTTAATTGTAAGTAACTGTCCTCGTGTGTTCAGTGTTGGTAAGTAGTAAGTTACCGTAGTATCAATTTAGTTGACTGGATTAGAATCTTCTCCTATTTTATCGGTTACTTGCTGCGCGCGTATCCTTGTAGTTAGGTGGGGGCTATTGTCGCGCTGTTCGGACACGCACACAATCAAGTTTTTACTACAAATATTAAAAGAATTTACTAAATCACTTAATTGCACGCGTGGACGGCACTTATCACTTTTCTCGGGGCAGTGATTTAGTTACAACTTATCATTGTCCTTGCTACTTGTTACGTGTAACCTGCGCATAAAAGTCGGTACTGCTACAGTGAGAATGAAATTCATATTTCAATATAATGTTGAGTTACACGAACACGGGACGAGAAATACCAAATGCAAAACCTTGCTTATAAGGAAACATCAAACACGTATATGTCATACTAATTACAGAATTTGTAACCATGTAACATTGCATATCACTATACATAATCGTTCCTTAATAATAATAATAATTAGATTATTTCTATAGAGCCGTTTTCGTGGGAAAATCACCTCAAGAGCGTGGATTCCTTCATCGGAGAAGATATAAAAATAATTACGTGATTGATAAAATGTAACCGGTTGCGCCGAAACCGGTTAGCGTGTTCTTATAAAATACAGAAATTTACACAAAGTTACAGTGTATCATTTAATTATGTTCCATCACAAATTAACCAATTTGAAAGGGATTAATTTATGCTTATATATATACGCCCGTATATTAGAATACACAGTGGTGTCATTGGGAACTCCAGTGAAATATATTACGGATTAAAAAATGTTAATTTAGATCAGCAAACGCCGATTCAGAATACGCAAGTTTTATTATATATAACTTTATACATAGATTTTTTAAATCATTATTTAAAAAAAAATCATCTCATCAAAAACCATGTTATGTTGGTGCCATTGTATTCGGAACATCTAACGTCACGGCGGATATTCTGGTTTTGGATTAGTATGGACATTTTTATTGGGGGAAGTACTTGGTATTCATATCTGGTCACCAAACACGAGTAACGCCATATCAAGCAACTTTTCGATTCTGAATGGTGTTCTTTCACCAGGGCGGTACTGAAAGTATCTACCACTACTACATTTTATTATGAATTAATAAACTGTGAAATAGCACAAATTAATCTAATGAAATTTACTTGCGCACGTCGGGATTTGAAGCACGCGACCTCCGGATTCGTAGCCGAGGATCGTAACCACTCAACCACGGAGGCCGTCAAAGCCAGGGATATCGAGAGATAGGCCACGCCCATCGATATTCATATAATATATTCGTGGTGTGTAACGGGCACTATAAACAAAAACAAAAACTGTCCTCATGGTATGAGACACAGTTCGTTCGCATAGAATAAACAAGTTGTTACGGAATTTGTGTGGAATACAAATCATTGAAATTAGCAAGAGTTATATTTTATTGACATATGTTTTGTGGTTCTGTCCACATTGTACAAGTTACGTCTGTAATTATTCTATCTTATAAATTGATGTGACAAAAGATAATCGTAATTATCCATTCCCTTGTAATTAATTCATTGTCAATCTTTGGAAAGAGTAGACAATATCAAATATCTTGGGTTAATTATCGATAAATATTTAAAATGGAACGATCATATTACTGTATTAACAAACAAAATAAGAAAACTAGCCTATATCTTCAAGACTCTAAGAAATATGTTGGACAAAGTTACAGTACAAACTGTATATTACGCTCTTGTTCAATCTCTCCTTTCATATGATGTTGTATGTTGGGGTTCATGTTACTAGAATACCCTAGAGCCCTTAAATGTTTGCTCAAAAATTAATTTTAAAAATAATGTACAAGAATTTATTTTTTTTAGTATTCATCACACTTATTATACAGTGAACGTAAAATTATGACAGTAAACAGGGTCTCTGCAAATTTTTTAACAACATTGATACCGCCATAAGGTCACAACAAGTGACCGTGTATACGACCGTTGTTCCCAATCCTGAGTAACTGTTGAGCCTGAATTTAAAAACTCTTCCAATTTAGGGCAGCCATACTCAACCCGCGGCCCGCCAAGTTTTTATCTGTAAACATCTGATTTTTTATTAAACCTAAAATGAAATATACGAAGAACGTATACAGAAATCGGTTTAATGATTCACACCTATTAGTAGCCTGCAGTAACAATTATAAACCTGATTTATTAAAATACTCGAAAATTTGTGACAACTTCAAAACTCGCAGCCATTTTAACCGACCTAACCATACGAATGTACGTGATACGGCCGCTATATCATCGCCCGGGCGCAACAAACCGTATCCCGTACCTTCAGGTTAAAAAATAACGATAACCGAAACCCACAAAACGTTCGTGATACGTCGTATACATCAAGTTCGTTCCTGCGTTATCGCTTTTAGTATGCCGAGGTAAGCCGAAGCTAACGGATGTGTTCGGTTGTTTTCGTATTCTCCCATACAAGTCACGCCGCTAATCAGTGATACTCCAAGCACGTGGAAAAAAAACCCGATGTTTTTTTACCTACTTTTTGAAAAATAACCCAAAGGCAGGGCGGTTAACCAGGCAAGGGGGACGTCGGAGAGTCATTATTTATTAATTCAAAATAATGATAATATTATTACGCAATACGATAAACATAATGTTTTTTAAATAGAAAAATATTGAAATTTTTTATAAATTTACATAGGCATTATCAAAATCTAATCAGAAATATTACTTTTTCTGACCGTTATGTTTTACAAAATATTTAAAATACGAATATGATTTTTACAGTGGAGAAAAGTATTTTTAATCCATTATCGTTGCGTTTTTTGTAAATAAACATAACCGAGGATTTGTAATCCGCATTACAAAAAAAACATTAAAGTTACTTAGTGTTCATAAAAAAATTAAACCACACACTGTTCTTTTTTTTAAAAATTTATCTTATCGACAAGTTACAGAAAAACCTTCACAGCATTTTTTAAGGATATTCAACTTCTTAAATGTTTTTGTAAAACATTCGTAGAACGGTCAGAAATGTGTAATATTTCTGATTATATTTTGATAAATGCTAAGCCCATGCAAATAAAAAAAAACGTAAAAAAATATTTTTCTCTTTAAAAACACCATGTTTATCGTATTGCACAATAATATTATCATTATTTTGAATTAATAAATAATAACTCTCCAACGTCCCTCTCCCCCTTAAATTAAACGTTGTACTTTTTTAGTTTTCAGTTAATTTTTAACATTATTACATAAGTTAATGCGACCATATGTTACGTTTTTAACGAGATTGTCCTGTTTTTCGGTACTCTGTGTTAGTGGTGGGCGAAGCAGCTCGGTTTAGTGATCCGGATCACTAAATCAGCTCTCTGTAAAGACAATCCACCGAACCGGTACACTACAAAGAGCTGATTTAGTGATCCGATTCACTAAACCGAGTCGCTTCGCCCATCACTACTCTGTGCAAGTTTCAGGACTCACCCGTAGTTGATTGCTGGGTTTAATATGAATAAAAAAACGTGCAAGAATTTCACTCTTCTTCTGATATTATATTAACAAAAAAAAAAAACATCCCTAGAAAAATGTAAAACATAAGTATTATTATTTTCGACGTGTAACTTTTTGAATAAAATGTATGATGATGAAAAATGTGTTTTCAAATTATGTTTTTTTTCTTTCTAAAATACTTATCGTTGCTGTTCTGACTCAACCTTGTATCTTCAAAAATGTTTTTTCTCGGGAGGTGAAAGAAATTGTCTATTTTCCTCATTTAAAATGATGACATAGTCACTAATTTTTATCTGATTATTATTTAAATATTTAATGTATTCATTGCATAAAAAACAACTGCTTCAAAATCTATTAAAATAAGGAAAATAAACAGTTTTTTTTTGTCTTCTCAGAAAACACGATTTTGAAGATAGGTACGCAGAGACGGTATGTATTTATTTTGCAAAAAACAGTTATAAACACCAATGCGATGCGAAAGCGATAAAAAAATTACAAAAAATATAGTTAGCATTATTATATAACATGCAGGCAAAACTAAAATAGTTTAAAAAAGGTTATAAGTAGGTATATAATATTATAACATTATAGCTAGTTCGTGCTTAAAATTATAGGGTAGGGGAAGGGTAGGGATAGGGGTAACATTTAAATAAAAACTTTACTCCAAACCATTCATATCTCTGGGTACTACAGCTAGTAAAAAATACATTAATAAAGACCATCTCCCTCTCAATAATAATACGTAGTTACAAAAATGATTTATTAATTTTGATATTCTTTATTCTAGTGGGCAGTAAAATCCTACAAGGAACCAACGGAGTGTTCACCATCGGAGTGGCCCTCTACATCATCTGCATTATCACTATGCTGTGGTCCGTCACCTCCCGACTCATATCCTCCGGGAGGAACAGAACCTGGACGGAACTCATCTCCTGCTTTGGAGGTTACATCTTCGTAATCTCTGACATGTTACTCGGTTTAGATAAGTTTGTTGCTCCTCTTCCAAATCGTCATGTAAGTGTATTGTTTTTGCAACTTTGTTCAGATGTTATACATTTCTTATATTTGTCACTGCCATCTATTGACCAATATCGTAAACAGAATGCAGACAGCACACGTCAATAATACTGAAGCACATCACATACGAGTACACTGAACTCTTTTTTTACACATTTTTTTTAGACGGTTTCGAGATAACACGGTCCTTCATCCTTTGCATGTACTTACTACTCAGTACTACGCACAGAAAGGTAAGCGGAAGGTGGCTAGAATAAAGCGGGGTAGGAATTGCGCACATCGCAGATGCCTTTGCTTGATCTGAGTGTGGCAGCGTGTTTTCTTGATACTCCCCCATATAAATTATCTCAAAAATGTCAGGTAATGCAAAAAATTAAGAAACATAAAAGAATATGGCACATGCAATTGGTCGAGAAGGCTGTGGACAAGCTTACAATTGAACAGATCGTTGAATTGACTGCTGATGAAGATCTCAATGAGGCAGAAATACTCGAAACTGTTTTAGAGGAGCACACCAACCCCAAGGAAAGTGGTGACGATAACAAAGGAGGTCCAATAATGGTGTATTCAATCTTTAAAGGCTTGCAACTGGCTAATAAACTTGGAAATCATTTTATAACAAATAATCACAACATAGCACGAGCTTTACAATTTCAATGTGATTTGACCGCTTGTATGGCTCGTTACCAAGAGTCAATATAAGGAACTTACAAAAAAACAGCAACAGCGATCAATAACCGAATTTTCGTTTAAACCCAGTAAATCCGAAAATTTGGAAAGAAATATTACACAGGCTCTGGATATCTCAAGTTATGAAAATGATTAATTAAAAAAAAATTACAATAGCAAAAAGAAAAATACATATTATAATTATTAAAAATATTATTTTGTGTTATCTAATCTATGTCCTGAAAAATAATTTTTGAAAAAACATTTGTTACCACTCCTATTTCCTTATAATATCTTAAACATTTAAATACTGGCACCGTAATTCTGGTTCTGAAAAATATTCCCAGGATTGAAAGCCCTAATGTGTACCCAAACTGAAGTAAGACTCTAAAACTTTTTCTGTTTTCAGCTAATCGTCGTGTCTACATACTTCATCGCCCAATTCGCAATGGCTCTGAGTGTGGTGGGAACCAGTTCTGCGTACAAACAGACTCAGAAGAAACTGCAAGAAGAGACAAAAGGCAAAAACACAAAGAAATCCAGTGATGATCTCAATTGCCCAACGAAACAAACCAATCTATGACAAAAACAACGTAAGCAGTGCAAGGATACATTTTAAACAACCGATTCAATAACTGTTTTTTAAATGAATTGTATTTTTTTTTTCATTTTCTATATTTGTTTATGTTATAATATTTGGAGGTTTCTAACCATATCTAGGAAACTTCTTCCCTCCTACCTTCCATTGTGTTCCTCTAGTTCCTTTTACCCAATGTTATGATGTTAACCTCCACACCGTTCATCCAACTAAATTTAGATCTCCCGATACTCTTTCGTCCTGCAGGCTTATTGTAGAGAAGCTTTTTTAGTGGTCACCTATCTTCTATCCTTGCTGCTGTTGTGTCCAATGGAACTGTTGCAGTTTTATAAATCTTGTTATTAATGGCTTTTTAAAAAAAATAGTACTTATAGCTTATGGCTGTACATTGTTCGGCAGACACCATTTTCATGTAAGGATCCAACGATTTTTCTTACAATCTTCCTCTCACAAATTGGTCTTGAACAATTTTTATTTATTTAAAATCCAAATTATTTAACAAAATGCATGAAAACTGTCCAACTAGGAACAAATCCCATTTTAGGACAGACAAATTGACATGTTTAATTATACAAATATATAAGGATAAAAATTTAGTATTGACATAGTATGATAATATAATATACAGAAAAAAATCACTTTTGACCCTCCCTAAATCAAGAAGCCAATCATTGATCAATTTATGAAGAACGTTTGTACTTTTCATTTTCCATGTATAGGTACGATGTCAAATAAAATTATTAAAATTGCCTTTGAGTGAGGGACGTCATAGTTTTTTTTGGAACTATTGGATTACTCCTTGAATGTCTGGTGTCATGATAATGGTCGATGGATGGGTGGTGGTGATATTGTTTTTGTGCTTGTAATACAATTTTTCTAATATACATTTTTTTTTTATATATAATCTAATAAGGTTACATGTACTTTAGCCATCTCACTAGACAATGTCTGTTCTGAGACGATGTCCGTGCAGGTAAAATTATTTTGCTGTGTTTTACAATCACTGATATATATACTTACTTATTACTTTTAATATGGAATGCACACTGCATAAAGAGTGTTGTGAAATCATTACCATATTTATTTATTTATTAAATTATATTTGCCCTATATGGGCTTTTACATATTTTGTTAATTACAATAGTCACACAGGGGCAAAATACATTACAGTAGGTACATAGATAAAATAGATAGCCTTTATGAAATACAACATCTAAATATTTCATTTGTCTCACGAAAAAATTCAGGAATAACAATATTATGGCAGGGGTGTTGGTTATCCAATGAATGGTTCCCGGGGCGGCGGTTTCCATAACCGCCTCCCAAATTATACACTTTGTATACACCTATGTTTAAAACCATATATAAAATTAGTAGGTACTTGTAGGTCTATTATTTCTACTGGAACGGATAATATGTTAATTTGCTTGTCTAAATGTTGTAATGTAAATTCAAGTGATACCTCAAATATCAACATTGTAATTATACTATAGCATTTATTCAATAAGAAACTCCAATGAAAAAAGATGAAAATGAACTTTAAAAAAATATTTTATATGTTGAATATGTTATAAAACAGTTTTATGAAAACCAAGATAGAGTTAGGGTTCATTCTGTTTTTCCATATATGATTCTAAAATCATTTTTTATAAGATGTTTTTACAATACGACTTCGCGGCCCGTTTCATACAAAACATAGTTTTGGATTTGAGGCCGAAATACCCACCCAAACTGAATAACTTTTTTAAAAAATAAAAGGTATAGTAAATATCTAGTACGGATTAGAAGCATTTCATTTATTTTTATTTTAAATTATGAAATATAGCCCATTAAAGAAATCAAATTTTCATGATTTTAGAGGGAACTTTGAAAATTATTTGCGGGTATATGGTATTTTTTGTTTTAAATTGTCATATTTGGTATGTAAATATGTTGACATTAAATAAAATATAAAAATAAAACGTCTTTTAAAAAACCTTTTTTCGGGTCCATATTTTAAATTACGCACAGCAAATTTGTGTTCCAACGTAAATTGGTTGTCTTTAATTTATTTTTAAGTCTCTTCAAAAGATTGGTATTCACTTTGTGGTAGCGGTGGGCGAAGCGGCTCGGTTTAGTGAGTCGGATCACTAAATCAGCCTTCTGTAAAGACAATCCACATGAAAACTGGACGAAAAAAGTATCGTGTAAGAGCGTCTTAAGGACGTTTTTTGGTGGGCCAAGGGAGTGAGGGAGAGGGCATGGTGCGGGGGGACGCGAACTGTCGTTCAATCGTGCTGGATCACCGAACCGGTACACTACAAAGAGCTGATTTAGTGATCCGGCTCACTAAACCGAGCCGCTTCACCAACCACTACTTTGTGGCGTTATTATTAATAAATTCATAAAAATACTTTGTAAATGCCATTTTTTTCATATGTCAACCTAATTTCCACATTAAGAAAGGGATGTTTACAAAGTATTTATATTAATTTTAAGACCATCATAATGCTTATTTGAATATTTCTTTTATTTTTTCTTTTATATTTCATTACATTTTCATAGTAGACGGGTTAAACTTTTTTTTTTAAATCCCCCTGCCAAATAATTGCTTAAGTTTCCTCTGAAATCGCGAAAAGTAAATTTCTTTAATGGCCTTTGATATGTAAGTTCAACATTTTATTAAATACTTCTAATCCGTAATAGATATTGGCTATACCCTTTGATGAAAAAAATATCATTAGATTTAGGTGAGTATTTTGGCCTCCATCCAAATTAAGTTTTGTATGAAACAGGTCGTCCAGCCGTTCCTCTTAACTTACCTAATCTAAGCTGGTGTAGAAAAACCACACTAATATGGTGTTGAAAAACTATGCTCAGGTATTTAGACTGTACTAAAACTCCTGTGTTTCTTTTAAATTTGGCCCTACTGAGATCATCGTGATCTCAGTATACTTTAAATAAGGGAATTTAGTCGGACCACACATTTTGAGCCTAACGCGCAGATTAGTTGGGTTCAAAGGTCGTAATATTATTATTGGGGGTGACTTTAACGCACGGTCGCCCCTATGGTTGGATTTCAGCAACAACAGAACGGAAAGATCAGACGCCGTTGAAGACCTGATCTCAACGCAGGGTCTGTTTATCCTCAATGAACCGGGTTCACTTTCAACCTTTTCAGGAACCCGAGGGGAGAGCAACATAGATCTATCTCTTTGCTCTGGATCAGTTGTATCTAAAATATCAGAATGGGTGGTCCATGAACGCGCGGTGTCTTCTGATCATAGATTGATTACATTTTTAGTGGGAATTCAGAAAACTGAAGTTCCGAGAACTTCTTGGAACTTCAGAACCACACAGGCGAATTGGGATCACTTTGGGAATACGCTACGTGAATAACTAAGGTGATTTCATGACGTAGCCGCTAGCAGAGATCTCACCCAGGAGAACAGCGTACCACCCTTAAGTAGGGCAGAGATTAATATAATAATTAATGGTTTGGGTCCAAAAAAGACACCGGGCTTTGATAGATTTAACGGTATAATAGTGAAGCAATTATGGATCCATGCCAAGGAGGACCTCTTCCAAGTTATGGAAACGTGTCTGAGGAGGGGCATCTTCCCAACTGTATGGAAGAGAGGCGTGCTCAGGATCATACCAAAAGGGAACGACAAGCCAAGGACCGACATCGGGGACTATAGGCCTATCACACTGCTCCCCATTTTAGGAAAGATTTTGGAGAAAAATGGTAAGACAGAGATTACGCCTAACTCTATCACCGCCTTGCGACCGTCAATTCGGATTCGTCCCCGGTATGTCCACCGAGCACGCCATTAAGTATGCGCTTGATTGGGTGAAGGTTTGCACTAAGAAGTACGTTATAGGATATACCTCTCTGGATATTTCGGGTGCCTTTGATCATGCGTGGTGGCCGATGATACGAATTAAACTCAAAAATCGCAATTGCCCGCCGAATTTATTTAACATTCTTGATGATTACTTTAATAACTGAACTGTTATAGTCACTATGGGGGATGTAACTATTGAACGCGAGGTAGATATGGGTTGTCTACAGGGGACGGTTCTCGGCCCTGACATGTGGAACGTCCTTTTCGACGATTTCTCCAGGTTACCCTTGCCTGAAGGATCTATCTCGGTCGATTACGCTGATGACAAGTTGTTTCTGGTTTCTGGGGAAAGTAGAAAAGCAGTTGAGAGTAAGGCAGAGGAGGGTTTGCAAGAAATTTTAAAATGGGGAGAGAGAAACAGATTAAACTTCGCCCCCCATAAGACCACGGATCTCCTTATGAAGGGCTTCCTCAACAGAGGGAGAAATCCCTTCGTCAAAATGGGAGACTCCTCTATTCGCTTTGTGGAAAACACAAGATATCTGGGCATTATCTTGGACAGATCTTCTTCGTTCTTAGCGCATGTCAAAAGTGTCTCTAGCAGGGCCCAAGCCCTGTTCTTGAAATTGAGATGGCTCTCTACGGCCGAGTGGGGATTGCGTTCTCCGGCTTTGCGTCTCCTATACAGGGGTGTGTATGTGGCGCAAGTCTCGTACGCTGCCTCTGTGTGGGCGCATTGCTTGGACAATGTTTTGATCCAATTGGCACTCAAGCGGGGTCAGCGTACTCCCCTGCTAGCGATCTTCGGCGCATATAGAACTGTGGCCTCTGACGCATTGCCAGTTCTAGCTGGTATTTTGCCTATCGACTTGGAAATTAGGGAGGTTCTGACCAGAAAAGAACTGACGCGTGGTAGGGCTGCTGTCCACCTGGAAGTCGAATTGACACCAGGCTGAGCTGTGTCCCTGCCCGGTCTTCTGAAAGAGATGCGGGAGCGAACTCTGAATGAATGGCAGGCACGATGGGATAGGTCGAATACGGGAAGATGGACCTTCTCCTTCTTCCCGTCAGTTAAAGACAGAATGCAAGGGGCGTACAACAAACTGGATCACCATATGACCCAACTTTTGTCCGGAAATGGGGAGTTCAGGGGATGGGTACATAGCTTGACCCTGTCTCCTCACCCGAACTGCTCATGTGGTGATACAAACCAGACTGCCGAGCACATTCTGTGGCATTGTGAGTTCATGAAGGATGCAAGAGAGGAAATGCTTGATGGTCTGTGTAGAATAACTAGACTGGCATGGAATGTCCACCTAGTGTCGAACAAGGAGAATTTCGAGTATCTGAGAAGGTTTGTTAAGGTTTGGGTGGAGAGATGGCCTGTGCTTAGAGTCACTGACTAGACTAAGCTCATCTTTGTTTCAGGTGCCGAACGTATTGCTCCTGTCTCTTCTCTGTTTCACTCCTCACTACTGCTCCAATATTGCCTATGACTATTACCTGTCCTTGTCTTATGATTTTAGATATTGTGATGCTTTGACGATCATGTCTTTATATCTATTTCATTTTTACATGTGTACCTGCTTATAGTACTCTTTATTTTTTTTACATGTATTCCTGCTTTTGCTTATAATACCTTCGTTTTTTTAATTTTTTCTTCTAGATCGATGTGCTCCGATTGTATTGTTGTTCATTTTCTTTTTCTTAAATATCCCCTTTTTATGTATCTTTTTTATATATCCTGTCCTTTAGTTGCTAATGACAACTTGTTTGCACGTGCTTTTTTTTTCATGTGTTTTGTTAAAATTGTGCTATTTTTATTTTCTAAGGATCTATGGTGAAGTGCTATTTGATCTTTGTTGCTATTTGATCAATGTGATCCAATCAAATTTTTTTTTTGTATTTTGATTTTCTTTACAAAGGTATTTTTTGTCCTTTAGTTGCTGATGACAACTAATTGAATGTTTTGATTACTTTTGCATTTATCTTTTTTATGTTAGTTTAGAGATGTTTTTTTTAAAATTCTTTTTGGTTTAATTACTTGGTTTCATATGAAGAGCTGTACTCATAAACGCGTTATCGCTAGTTTGGCGGAACTGAACTGATCTCGTTCTGTATTATCCACCTCCCTCCTTGAGGGAGTGGAAACTAACCTCTCTCCCTGCAATTCTCTCCCATTATTTTTGTTTTTGATGCCTATCACCTTCGTTGGAACGGACACCGGCCGGACCCTTGTGCACTTCCCAAATGGGCACGAATTGCCGGGTACTGTTCTTCCCGTCTCCTCAACCTAGCGGCACGCACCTGACCATCTGGATTCCCTCTATATCCCTAGGGTCTTCAGGTGTTTCTCACCCCACCTCCCAGATACACTCTTCTTAAGGGATACTCTGGGTGACTGGTGCAATGCTTCACTGGTAAGAGTGTCGGAAGCAGGAAGTCGCTTTGCACTGCTCTGGAGGGACTGCCCTGGTTTCGTGGTTATGGTCTGTTCTGGATATAATATGTTTCTGTGTTTATTTATTTATAGGTTTGATGTACACTCCCGCATTCCATCTTGGATTACTCCTGTTATCGACGGAAGGAGCCACTAAGGGCTATATTTTATCGTAGTCAGTACGTGTACTAACCAATTTGATGTGCGTTTGTGACTAACCTCCTTCTATGCGAAAGCCGTGTAGGGACACTTGAGAGTTCAGAGTCCTTTAAAAATTACAGATTCGTTTAATTAAAAAATTAGAGTCCTTGATGTGCACCCACTTATACCGGGGTGGGAAAGTGGTGGGTAACCTCAACTGTACTAAAACTCATGTTCTGATTTGTCATGGAACCCTTTCAGTGTGTGTGTAATGTTGCCAATGTTGCCAGCGTAAGGGGACAAATTAGAAAATGGTGCAACTTTCAAAATAGGATTTATTTATTTTTGTAGTGATTACTCAAATCAATTAATAAATACAGTCTAGCAAAACTTGGCTAAAGAACTGACCAGTATTTTAAAAACGTCGTCATAGAAGTTAATGAAAACCTTGAAGTTGAAATATAGAAGCCGCTGAAAACCGTCTATCCAAAACTTAGTTCGCCTCAGTACAGGATCTCCTAGTGAGGAGGACCAAGAAAATATTCTATAATATGTGTATATATATTTATTTATATCTTAAAATTTCAAAATTATATAATAATCAAAAAAAAAATAAAGATGTCACATTTTAATAATGTCTTCGTTTAATTGACTTTTTCTTTAGTCGCTTCCTCATTGCTGAGAATTGTGACCGCCACTGCAATCTCCCTCGTGTACAAGGCTCCTCCACCCCTTGCACTACGCGCAGAGCTGTGGACACCGACGTTCCTGACACCTGCGAGATTTGGTCACTCCAACGCATCAGTGACCTTCCTTTACTTCTCCTGCCTTCCACTTTGCCAGGGACCATGAGCTTCTCCAGGTTGGAGTTCTCGGTTTAGTGAGCGACATGTGAAAAGAATCTAATTGACGTTATGTTACGAAATAAATTGTGTATAGGGCTGTTAAAACATTATTCATAAAATAGTTACCTACTAAAGTAAGAATTGGAGAAACAAAAGAAAGGATAAGTATAGTTGGAATAAACGGAAAATTACTTGGGATGGGAGTTAGGTAAATGAAAGATATTACATACATTAATGTTGTAACTGTTTATTAGGAAAAATACTTTTACAAAATTGTAAATAACACAAATTATTTGGATATATTTTCATATGTGTATTTTATATATTACTCAACATATATGTATATGGTAATGATATTGATAATATGTTATTAGTTAGAAATTAGTAATAGATATTTTTTGGGACACTAATATTTTTTTAAAAAAGTTGTATTTTTCCAGTACATATGTGAATCATTATTATGAAGGTTCAATAATTTAAATTAAACATAGCTTTGGTTTTGCCATTAGGTACATACACGGGTACAACTGATATCTTAATCTTATGTTTGATGTGCACAGACCTTGTACATAGTAAAGTCTAAATACCCGAGCATAGTTTTTCTACATCATATTGGTGTGGTTTTTCTACATAAGGTTATACGAGTATATATTAAATTTAAAATATAAACTTATGACCCGTATCGGTTATGTTTTTTAAATTTTGCTTATAAATAGTAATGTTCCTATGAACCATATATTGTTTATCCAATTTAACTTGTAATAATTATTATAACATATAATTATTTCATTCTGTGTCAGCAAAAACTAATAAATCTTAGTTTTCAAAACGATAACATAATTAAAATTCAAAATCAAGATTAAATGCCAGAATTTGAATTAAATCTACAATGCATGGGCCAGGAATTTCAATTGATCCTTAACCGCCCTATCCTGTATGTTCAGGTACAAAAAAGGCTATACCCAAAACCCACCAAACATTCGTATACGTCAAGTTTGTTCCTGGGTCATCAACCCAAAGGACGGGCGGTTAAGCTCGCTATTAGCGATATTTACATTCGTCAAGTTGCTCTCTGGGAGGAGCCCTGACAAAATAAGCCGAATGATACCATTACTAAAAAATGCTGAAATACCGGCCCATAGAAAAACAGACTGAACCCTTGGTTTTCATAAAATTATATTTATGACATGTTATTATACAATCAACTAAATTGCAGAAATGCTTAAGTAAAATCACAATCTCAGTATTTGAGGAATCACTTGAATTTACGCTACAAAATTTTGGTCGAGCAACTTAACATTATTACTCCTTGCTTTAATTTTTATATAATAATGATTTGACACCATTCTTTATGCAGTGTGCGCTCTATATAATTTATATTCGTGATTGAACAACACACTAAAATAATTGGACACGCAAATAGTGTTCGGGTCCATCCGGAACAAACCGTATTAGCGTTCGGTTTGTGAAAACCGTCTGCCCTACCATTCCTGTTAAATAACTGTTCCTAAAATGAGTTTTGAAACTCATCGGGATTGCTTTAGCAAGAAATAAATATATAAAAAAAAAAAAAAAACAAAAAAAAAAAAAAAAAAAAAAAATAAAAAAAAAAAAAAAAAACTATAAACAGTATCATTCCGGAATGTGAAGTTAATAAATTTTTTCCTGATTTGAAAAATTATTTTTTTAAATCAGACCAATATTATTTTAATATTTAATACTATTCAAATTAATATTGGTCTTAATTATTTTAAATGCTGTCAATAACAAGATTTATAAAACTGGAATGGTTTCGTTGGACAGGACAGTAGCAAGGATGAAAGATAGGTGACCACCAAAAGGCTTCTTTACAATAAGCCTGCAGGATGAAAGAGTATTGGAGGTTCTAAATTTAGTTGGATGAACGGTGTGGAGGTCAACTCCGTAACCTCGGACAAAAGGAACTAGAGGAACGCAATAGAAGGTAGCGGGAAAGACGTTTCCTAGATGTGGTTAGGATTGTAATACCAGTGGCGTGCAGTCCACAAAGGCTGAAAACCTGTGCCTAACCTACGAAAAACGAATCATAAAAAGAAAAAAATATATTTAAAAAACTGTCACAAATATCTGATTAAAAATCATCAAAGGTTTTACCCTTTTCATAAATTGACAGTTTTTGTAGTTTCCAAAACTACCGCTAGGTTAAAGGCTAATATAAAAATGCCTTTTGTGGTGTCGTCATCTGTGGAGGAAAAAAATTATCCGTAAATCTTTGGCTAAATATTATTATGTACATAGTATCTCGATTTAACATTTCAATTATATGTACGATGGTCATGTAATTTAATATTTCGATCTAAGGTTTGAAAAATTGTGTTCAAATACAAAAAAAAATGCCAAAAACTTATACACATCCTAACTGTGGTCATGGAACAATGCACGCCACTGTGTAATACCAATAATGATGTTGAATAGTAATAATTAATCTAATTTGTTTTAGAAAAACAGAATAAACAAAGATAGAAAACGAAGAAACAAAAACAATTAATTTAAGAAACGGTTAGTAAAATGGTTGTAGCCAACGTATCCTAGCACTGCTTAGCGTGCTTTTGTAGTAGATCGGTCTGTTTCTTTGGTCAAATTGAGATCGTCACTGGAGTTCTTTGTATTTTTGCCGTTTGTCTCTTCTTGCAGTTTCTTCTGAGTCTGTTTGTACGCAGAACTGGTTCCCACCACACTCAGGGCCATTGCGAATTGGGCAAAGTAGTACGTAGTTATGATGATAAACTGAAAACAGAAAAACATTTTTTGATTCTTACTTCAGCTTGGGCACACATCAATTTCCAGCCATCACTTGAATAAATTACTGGAAAAAACACAATTACAGGGAAACATGTAAATTTAAAAACCTGTTGGTACTTAGTTGAATATGTAAATAAAAATCATGTGGATAAATATTACACCACTGATGAAGTGGGTAGAAACCGTTGAGTTCACTTAAATCTGAAGTACACTTCAAAATGTATTGAATAATAAGTAACTCCTTGGAAAAATATAGTGACTTTAAAAATATATATTCATATAGATCAGCAAACGGCGATTCTGATTATATTATTATGGTAGATGGTACCATTGCATTTGGAACATCTGACGTCACGTGAGCATTTTGTTTTTAGATTAGTGTGAAAAAATTTCTTTTTCGATTTTGTTTTGTATTTTAAATGGGCATTTTTTTAGTTTTGGCAAAATTTTAACTTAATTTGGGTGACTTTAAGCTCTATAATTGTTGTTCAATATAAACGACTATTATTTATGAAAGACATTAGAGTATTCATGATCAAACCAATTAATAATACGGATATTATGATAATGTTAATGCTCAATACTATTATTATTCTTTGAGTTAAAGTTTCTAAAAATTATTACTTATGTTTAGTTATGGTTTACCATAAATAGAATATATAAATATGTACGGTAAAGCTCATCCTTGTTTTGACATTTAACATTCTAACCTCAAAACTGATCAAAACCAACCGGTCATATATTTGGATTGTTTTGGCGGCCTTTGAAAAATTGAAACTTTGAAAATTAACTTTGGAAAAAAAACGAAATATACTGGTATTTAAGTTTGATCGTCCATTATTGATAAAAAAAATGGACTGGAGTTCCTTATTAAAGTTTGATTTGAAATTGAATAAAATCAACATTCGGATAAAAAGCAAATTCAAACCCGGCCATTACCTCTATCCCCTTCTTTAAAAATGTCCCAAAGGTCAACTAATAGAAATATTCTATTAAAATGTATGTAAGTACCTATGTGATATGCTTCAGTATTGACATGTACTGTCTGCATGCTGTTTACGATATTGGTCAATAGATGGCATTGTGTACAGATGAGACTGAATGACAAGGAAATGAACAGTCTAAGCATAGACTAAACATGGAACCACATAAAAGTGATCTTTGCGAATCTGCTAGAGAGGGTTGTGGAATAAGTAAGCAAGGTAGGAAGAAACGTGATACATGGTGGAATGATGAGAAGGAGAAAGCATGGTTATGACTGATAGCGACTGGCAATGCTGTTAGCGAAGAGAGGGATCGAGCGAAAGAAGTTTACAAGGGATGCCAGAAAAGAGTATCTACGGGCTGGAGTGAAAGAACAAAAGAAACGCTTGGAAGAGGGGATCAAAATTATAAACCACTTCCAAGAAAACATTGAACTGTTTTGGAAGGAAGTCAAAAGGTCCCGGTCCCGGCATGGTCCAGAAAGCGGATAATGAAAGTGATAAAATCGAATGGAAGAAGAATCAAGAGACGACCGAGGAAGACATGGCACGATCATGTGAAAAAAATACTTGAGTCGGTCCGTGTCAGAAGTCGGAATAACGGAATAGAATGTATGAATGTGAATAAAGCAAGAAGTATATGCCAAGATCGAGTTGTTTGGCGGTCCGTCTTCTATGCCTACCCCTTCGGAGTAACAGCGTGATGGTTGGTTAGATAGTTAGTTAGGTGGCATTGACAAACATAAGACCTGAACAAAGTTGCAAAAACAATATATGTACTTACATGGGCGTTTGCAACAGGAGCAACAAACTTATTGAAACCGATAAACGCGTCAGAGACTGCGAAGCTGTAACCTCCAAAGCAGGAGACGAGTTCCGTCCAGGTTCTGTTCTTCCCGGAGGATATGAGTCGGGAGGTAACGGACCACAGCATGATGGCAATGCAGATGATGTAGAGGGCCACTCCGATGGTGAACACTCCGTTGGTTCCGGGTAGGATTTTACTGCCCACTAGAATGAAGTATATCAAAATAAATAAATTGAGTGGGAGATGGTCTTCTTTAATTTTTTTTTTATAGTAAATTAAGTAAAAAATTTGGCATGTGTTTTGAAGTATTTCAATGTAAATTCAAATTTTTGCAATTTGTACACAAATCTTTGCAAGTATTCGTCACCTAAGTTGTGTACTCACGTCGCAAACAACTTGTTGCCCACAGTCTGCACACAACGCTACTGAAATCTAGAGACCACGTTGCCACCGATAATGTTTTATTTTATTTATTTACATATATTAGATAAAACACAATTACTATAATGGATTACTCAATGTCTTAGAGGTACATAAATTATATAATAAGGTTAAATACAGTAGTAAATATTTTATTTTCAGATTCTGTTTCAGTGTCGATAAATCAACGTTTATTGGAAGAACGTTATAAAGTTTCATACAATACGGCATGTTTAAGGTGTTTAAGGTTAATAGTGGATTTAAAAAAAGATTTTTTTTTTTTTTTTGTATGAATACCACACAAGAGTCCCAACTGCTCCCAACCGTCTGAAGCCAGTGAGACTATGGCATTCCCAATTGGGGAATATTGTGAGGCTGAAGGTATTGGAGAGAGGAAGGAGAAGGGCAAGAGGAAGGTGGGGAAATACCGGGCTATTTGGATCTGGTCACCAAACACGGCTAAAAGCCATTTCAAGCAACGTTTCAATTCTGAATGGTGGCCTTTCACCAGGGGATGCTGAGAGTATCTTCCACTCTGGAACGTGCGCAAATATACTGAATGTTATTTTTAAATTAATTAATTGTGAAACAGCACAAATTAATTAAATTAAATTTATTTTTGATTAAATGTAAATTTAATCCTATAAATGAAAATAAAAATGGAAATTTGGGAAAGAAACGATGAATTAAAATAAAAGACAAATGAAGATAATACATGGAAGGTTTAAAATCCCCGTAAAAGTAAATATGTATTAAAATAAAAATAGGATTGCATATACTTAGAGATATGACCCTGTTTCTATGGAGCATATACAGGGGAACTATATCGCCACCCGGTTGGGCACGAGGCGGGTTAAGGAGGGGGCTGTAGGAAGGAATTTGTTAATGGGATTAAATGTAGGAGGAAAGACATACGAGTCGACTTAGACAAGAACGAGTCGGCGAAACGACCCATTCTCATAAAGCCAACATCAACTATGAACGGGTGTTCCACTCGTGTCTGTCGATTTAAATGCATATGCACCGGCGCGGAGGAGATCAACACTGCAAGCTCCTTGAAGCAGGCTCCATTTAAATATCTGTAGAACAGACTCAGTTTACCTTCATTGCATCTGTGCATTAGAGATGGCAATCGGTCTGCTAACAAAGAATTGTCAATCAGACGAACCGCCCCTCCTTTGTACAGAATCAAGCAGGTTTATCAAGTATTTGGGAGGTGCAGCCCAGAGGTGACTTCCAAATATTGTTATCAACAATAAGATATTGTTATTTGGCATTGATCTATAGCGTTGTAACGTGTTTAGTGAACAGATCTGAACAGCTAAGAATTCCCAAACTTCCTCTTCCCCATCTTCATTCCCTCCTCAAGATTTACCAAAATTGGGGATTCCATAGTCTTACTGGTTGCGAGCAGTTGGGACTCTTGGGCTGTAATCTCATTTTTCAAAATCTGCTAATAAAAATATGTATATGTATATTCGAGGAGGACCCAAATACGAGGGGAGCAGGCCCTTTTTTAAGTCAAATGTATTTGTAGCCATGAAGTGAGAGTTCTATGAACTCTTTACGTTAATCAATTGTAGTAAGAAGTCGCATCATCTTAAATATTTTTTGGGCTATTTGCTGCAGATAGCTTACAAAGTAGTTGCTCTCAGTAAAACTCAAGTTTTCGAATGGTTTGTCATTTTTAACTAAGCGAAATGTTTATCGACGATCTACCTCATCCTGGACGTTTATCTGACAATCGTCAAGTGTTATTATTTATCGACTAAAACGGCAGGGAAAAGCGCATTTTTAAAACCACCTGCTTCGAATATACAATTTTAAATGTAAAATAAATATAAATTGTTTTTAGGGTTTACCAAAATAGTTGAATTTTTAAATTAATAATATGCCTGGTTGCAGTTTACAAAAAGCATTAAAAAAATTAAAAATTTATCCAATTTCAATGCAAACACATTCATTATCAGTATGTTTATTTATTTGACATTTGACACATAAAGTACCTACCTAGTTAATTTTTTAACCCTTCACTTACGGTGCTAGAAAGTCCCTCTAGCTTCAGTGCAGTACACTCAGTGTACAAGCACATTTAAGCTGGTTACATACAGCATAAGATAATATCATAATATATATATATATATATATGTGGGGGGTACGCTCGCCATACAATTGTCACAGATATATGATAGTACCGTATGTGACGACTGTATGGGATTGTATGGTGAACAATATCGAGAGATATGCAACGCCCACATATTATATTAACTGTGTGTAACGGGCATTAGAATTTTGTATGTAATTTAACTTGGATAAAAATAAGTACTTTACATTTATTTCTTATGTAATCAAATCATTTTATTAAGTAGATATATATGTAAAATATTACGTATAAGTGCGCTGAAAACGAGGAAAAAAACATTGGCCAAGCATAAAACGCATTATACGTCCATCACAGTAGGCAGACTGTCGAATACTACTGACGACTGCGCATTGCGGTACGGTGAGCGAAACCCTTTCGCTCACTGCAGCATCACTCGGCAAGTTATCAACGCATATATTATATCAACTATTTTTTTCCGATTTTCCAACAAAACATATTTTTTTTGTTGCGTTTTATAAATACTTATATATTTTAATTATTTTATCCAATACATAAATGTATTGCTGAGGAACACCAAAAATATTAATTTTGTGTTTAGTATATTTACAGAAATATATCAAATCAGTTAACTTCTGTAGATAAAAACAAAACACTTATCTTGAAAATTAAAGATAAGCCTGCGGTTACAACAACATTCTATATTTTTTGTAATGATAAGTAATTTAATATTTTAACAATGGTCAGATTTAATTTGACTTTGATCAGTGGTGCTCCATTGGTGTTTTCATAAAACAAACTATTTATATTTTGGTAGGAAGCAGCCACTTTGTGGTTTGACACATTAATGAAATAAAACAAATACCTTAATAATAATAATAATAGTTGGATGATTTGTATAGCGCCGTTTTTGTGCAAAATCACCTCAAGAGCGCTGTACAAATATTTCTTAACTAATTATGTACAAACAGATAGAGAAAAATATACTTACCTGGCAGGTCGCTTCAGATGAACACAGTTTTAGAAAAATTTATTTATAGAGATGATAGTTTTACATGGTTATTTGTTTCTCCTTTTCTATTGACGTTACGTTTATTAGATGATTGGTGGCACAAGAAGAGGTGGTATTTATTGAATTATTGGTATTAATTTTTAGGACTGGAAAGTATTCATAAAATGAATTTTAGGACTCGAAAATATCTATAAAATTACCTTAAAAAGCATAAGAAGCTTTTAATAAATATTAACGTTTTTTTAAAAATTTATTTTACACTTTGGTTATTCACAGTGTTGCGGGCCGCGGACGCATCTGCGCACCGATGCGTAAATTTTTAATTTTATTTTATTTTTTTATTTTTTTATTTTTTTATTTTTATTTATTTATTTAATGATTTTAGGTAAGTACTAACCGGCTAGCCTAGCTAAGCAATTTACAGGTGAATTTATTCAATTTATGGATACGATTTTCTGAAAAGATGTGTTTTAAGTTTAGTTCTGAATTCTGTCGAGTCTTTGATAATTCTTAAGTCATGCGGCAGTTCATTTCAGGCTTTAGGTCCTGACACTCCGAAAGCACGATCACCAAACTTAGTATTAGGTGTGCGCTTTGGTTCCTTCAACCTGCCGATAGCTGATGACGCTGCTGACCTTAGGGTGGACTGCCGTGAGTTGGTATTTTCGGGATCTTGTTTATAACTTAGTCACTCGGGGATTTATACATTAGATTGAAGTGATTGTTCAGCATTCTATATTGGTAAACCAACACACAACGTCAACATTAGAATTAAAGAGCATCTTAGATGCTTAAATAATAATGGCTTTTCAAAATTAGGAAACAGATTAAATAATTCAGAAACACTTGAAATAAAGAAAAATCAAAAGCCAAATTCTAAATAATCAATCCAATATGTCCAATAGCCCAATATTAGGTATATTTCCCACAAACTCATTAAATTCCCAGTATCCCTTAATTACCTGCTCCTTGTTTTTTTTTTTTTTATATGAATACCGCACAAGAGTCCCAACTGCTCCCAACCGTCTGGAGCCAGTGAGACTATGGCATCCCTAATTAGGGAATGTTGTCAGGCTGAAGGTATTGGGGAGGGGAAGGAGAAGGGGAAGAGGAAGGTGGGAAATACCTGATTATTCAGATCTGGTCACCAAACACGGCTAAAAGCCATTTCAAGCAACGTTTCAATTCTGAATGGTGTTCTTTCACTAGGGCGATACTGAGAGTATCTTCCACTCTGGAACTTGCACAAATATACCATTTACTATTTTTAATTAATTAATTGTGAAAAAACACAAATTTATTAGATAAAATTTACTTGCGCACGCCGGGATTTGAACCCACAACCTTCGGATTCGTAGTCGAGAGCCTTACCTCTCGACCATGGAGGCCGTCAAAAGGCCATCTTTAGACATAGTATGGTAACCCACTATCTACACATCTGTCTCTTTCTCTCTGTTACTATGTTAGATTTTAATTTCGTGGTATCTTACTGTTCCTGTATTCTATGATATGTTTTGTCTCATTCTATATGTATATACTCGTATAAGCACACATAATGTATTTTTTGATTAGTTTAATTTTGTACCCTGATGATGAATGCGTTAAGCGAAACCGGTCGGTTTTAATAAATTAAATAAATTTCGTGGTTATAAACAAAAGTAATTGTTTAATTTCACTATTTATATTAAGGTTGATCTATTTTATATTATTGCTAGTTGTTGTCGAATGTAATGTGACTTGACAAGATGAAAAAGGAGAAATTTTGTTCCTTCAGAATTAAATAATATTAAACATTTCAAATACAGAATAAAAATAATAGCCTGAAAAAAAAATTAGGTAGGTACTTTATCGTTTGTTTGGATTTGAATAGATTCTTTTTTATAAATTTCTGGGGGGGGGGACGTCGGAGAGGGATTATTTATTAATTCGAAATAATGATAATATTATTACGCTGTATGATAAAAATAATGTTTTTAAAGAGAAACATATTTATTAAGTACTTTTTAAATTTACAAAGATTTTGCATTTATCAAAATCAAATCAGAAATTTGACTTTTTCTGACCGTCCTACAATATTAAAATAAATTTTAAAAATGGAGAAAAATAATTGCAATCCTCTCCAGTCGTGTAATCCGCATTTAAAAAACCATTTAAGATAGTGTTATGTGAAACTACACCCTATTTAAAAAAAAAGTATTTTTGGAATTGTAAGAAAAACCTACAAGCACCATATAGGTTTATATACCTAAATGAGAAGCACAGGGGAGAGAATCAATGACGTCAGTGCCTACAAGATATTTTTGAGGATATTTTGATAAACATGCTTAGGACGGTCAAGAAAAAGTCATATTTCTGATTTGATTTTGATATACATGCTTAGGACGGTCAGGAAAAGGTCATATTTCTGATTTGATTTTGATAAACATGCTTAGGACGGTCAAGAAAAGGTCATATTTCTGATTTGATTTTGATAAACATGCTTAGGACGGTCAGGAAAAGGTCATATTTCTGATTTGATTTTGATAAACATGCTTAGGACGGTCAAGAAAAAGTCATATTTCTGATTTGATTTTGATATACATGCTTAGGACGGTCAGGAAAAGGTCATATTTCTGATTTGATTTTGATATACATGCTTAGGACGGTCAGGAAAAGGTCATATTTCTGATTTGATTTTGATAAACATGCTTAGGACGGTCAAGAAAAGGTCACATTTCTGATTTGATTTTGATATACATGCTTAGGACGGTCAAGAAAAGGTCATATTTCTGGTTTGATTTTGATATACATGCTTAGGACGGTCAGGAAAAGGTCATATTTCTGATTTGATTTTGATATACATGCTTAGGACGGTTAGGAAAATGTCATATTTCTGATTTGATTTTGATAAATGTGCCTAATTATTTAAATTTAAAAAATATGTAATAAATATTTTTTTATATCCATTTATCCATCTATGAAATCTTTTTAATTTCTGCTGTTTTTTCGGTTTCGTGGTTCATTTGGGTTGTGTTAATATTATCTTCTTCAATGATTCAAATATTACAATGAGGTTTACAAACTTCAATAAGTTATAAAAAAAAAAAAAGAATATTATAACGATTTAGAATTAACAAATAATCCTTCTCCGACGTCCTTCTCCCCCTTAAAGGGAACGGCTGCGGTGCCTGTTTCATACAAAACTGAATTTTCATAATTTTAGAAGCAGCTTAGAAAATTATTTGCCGGTTTATTGTACTTTTTAAAAAACATATCACATTTGCTATGTAAGTATGATTACATAAATAAAAATATAAAAATAAAACATTTAAAAAAAAGATTTTTTCGGGTCGATATTTTAAATTCTGTATGGAAAATTTGTGTTCCACCGTAAATTGATCGTTTTTAATTTAATTTGAAGTCCACCATAATGCTTATTTTAATATATTAAAAATAAAATTAATTTTATATTTCATTATATTTTCAAATCAGATGGGTTAAAACTTTTTTTTTAAATCACCGTTAGCCCATAAATAATTGTTAAAGATGCCCCTAAAATCGCGAAAAATCAATTCCTTTAATGGCCGATATTTCATAAGGTAAAACAAAAATAAATAAAATACTTGTCATACGCACTAGATATTCAATTAACCTCTAATTAAAAAAAATAGATCATTCAGTTTGGATGGGTATTTTGGCCTCCAATCCAAAATTCAGTTTTGTATGAAACAGGCACCGCAGCCGTTCCCAATTAGAACTTTTTATTTTATTTAGATATTATATTTTGAAAAAAAAAAAATGTTTGGAACGAAATAAAATTTTCAGATAAATTTTTCTTTGTTTATTTGTTTAGAGATAGTGATAGTCGTCACAAGGCATTATACTGTCACTATGAAATCAATTATGGCACCCAAATGGCAAGCAAAAATTTACGACTTAGTAAAAATAAAAATAAACCCGAGCAAGGCCGGGTATACATCAGCAAGCTCTATGCAAAATAAATTCCGGAACTTTAGGTAAAACGTTCAAAAAGGTCTTCACTGGTTTTCAAACTGCGCCTATTTCCGACATTCTAATATGTATGTCATAGAATTTAAAAGAATACAGATCAATAAATTTATTCACAGGAAACGTTAGACATTTTTCTAACTATCCGTAAAGAATTTAGAAAAAAAATCATAACTATTATTAATTGCTTGTATTACAAATTTATATTAATGCTATTTTTAATGCCGACTCTAAAACTTAATCGCAGGATCGCGAAAAGATTTCTGCATTATAGTAACAAACCTTCAATCTCAGAACTCAAGGTTAAGTGTGCGTGCCATCACACCGTGAAGGCCATCTTACAGAGAATTGAAATAGCGGAGATTACACAAAAAACTAGAACCAGGTGTAGAATGAGCCTCTTCATATTTTTTGCACTATTCGGTTAAGGAAGATTTTCTAAGGTGCAATCTGATCATAATCTGACATTTAATAGTAGACAAAAAGGGGCACTGCGATCGTTTAAAACGTTTTAAATGACAACACCAAGATGGCTCATACGAAAATGAAAATAAGTTTTATAAAAATAAACTTCCAGACTGTACTGCTGTTGTAATAAATATTTTATTTTATTTGTAAATAATTTCGACAGTGCGCGACCAGCGAGGCCTTAAATGTTAATACAATCCTAGTAGCCTATTTAAAAAATATATACATGAGCAAAAAATGAGTAAAATCATGTGAAGGTAGCATAATATGTATTTATTTTTTGAATTTTCGATTACTATAATTTATTAAGAAAACATTTCACAGAAAATCTATTAAAATGTATGGAAAAATCCAATTTAGCCAACTCGCGCCGCTAGGGGCGCTGGTGTGGCATGTTTCCAGAATAGGTTTCTCCTAGTGAGGTAGGTAATATAAACCATACAATAATATAATTATGTATCATATATTGTACTCATATTTAAACATGCCGTATTGTATGAAACTGCATAACGTTCTTTCAATAAACGTCGATTTATTGATACTGAAACTGAAACTGACATGTATGTAAATGCCTGTTACACACAGTTAATATAATATGTGGGCGTGGCATATCTCTCGATATCGCTCGCCATACAATCCCATACAGTCGTCACACACGGGTACTATCATATATCTCTGACAATTGTATGGCGAGCGTACCCCCCATATATATATATTATGATATTATATTAACTGTGTGTAACAAGCTTAAATGTTAGGAGCTGCGGATATTATTATATTTCTACGGTACAACAAATTGCATTAAAAAATAGCCCAGGTATAACAACACAAACTCAAAACACAGTTCCTACGAAATATTAAAAATAATACGGGGATAACAATGAAATTTAAAACTCTGTTTACGGATTGACTGTTTGATAAACAATAATGGATGTTTCTTATAACAAAGCTAATGGCAGCAATCGGTGTTTTTTACACAATGCGTGTTACTGGAATTTGAATGCCCTCATCGATAAACCTAAACCAGTATCGGACATTTCAATAAAAAAAACGAAAACAAATTTTGTGATGATCAAAATGAATGAAGATCCTTGCAAAATTTGAAATCTTGACAATTGTAATGAGTAATAATAATAATAAAAAATCTCCAACAACGTTTTATTTTATTTTATTAATTTTTGGTAAAATTAACAGCAAATCCATAATTCACACACACACACATATATATAACAAAAAACAGACAATAAATCATGCCAATTATAAAATTTCCACTGCTGATGATAAATACTATGAGTAAAGTGTGACAATATACAGTTTTACATCAGTTAGCTTAAATTAAAGGACTAGAGTAGATGGAAAGGTGGTTTAAGTTATCTAGTTTGAGAGCGGTCGTGTAATGGATTTTAATTTAATATCACGTATAGTTGAGTTAAAAATGTCAATATGGTAATAATCTATATTGAATGAGTATGTAGATCTGTAGATAAAAGAGTTTGGTTTGGAATTAGTTTTACAACAAGATATAACAACAAATATCACAAATTCAAACACCCCCGTCATAAAATTTTCTTGAAATAGCTTGGCCGTATTACATAATTAATATGCACACGTGACAGCTAAATCTGAGTAGCTTTTCCCACTCTTATTTTATCGTGTGGTGAAAATGAACAATGGATTCAGTCATCGTGAATTTTGGGTGCGTAAACATAAATTTAAAAAAAATATTTACATCTGTATTTAAAATCACAAATAATGACATTTTACTATAACAACGTCAAACGATCGCATTGTGCCTGCCGTTCTAAACCCACACAGTCAATCATTTCATTCAGACCCGTGATATTCGACGCAATTTTGAATTACGAAAACGACGTAGGGACGCATATCCATCGCGTTCAACAGGCATATATTTAAAATTATCTGTATTTGTCATAAACCACGTTTGAATTAAGAATTAACTGGAAACCTTAGAGTGTTTGTTACTCGTGCAACATTTTGTGGTAATTTTGTTAGACAATAACGTGTCTATTTGCTTTCGCAGTTTTTTTTGAGTCTGTATAACTGTATATCAAGTCATACCATTTAGTATCATTTTTGGTGTCTGTTATTTGACATTCTTTATAACAAGGGTTCCCATCATTCCCAACTGAGCAAATATTGGTATATCCCAATAAAAACGATGATTTTCTGAAAAAAGTTATCATTTCCACTTTATGAATTTACAACCATGAAATAAAAAAAAATATCCTGGTCGTAGGACAAATTGGTTACAGATTCGTTTCATGGTTTAACCCTTATCAGTCCTTTGTCGGGTGCCAGCCGAGATCACTGTTTGTACGCTACAACTCAGTTGACAAGATAAGACGTTTCCGCGCGGTGTATTTTCTTCTGAAGAGTGTATAGACTGGGTGGAAGGGGATTGGAGCAGGAAGGGAACTAGTGGCCAATATGTGTATCCAGGTGTCACGGTAGATTGCAAAATGAAATGATTGATTGTGTGGGTACCCCAGTAGAAGCGACCCAGAGGCAGGCCGAGGAAGAGTGGATAGACTGCATGGGAAGGGTTTGGAGAAGGACATGAACTAGTAGTCAATGTATGCATCTAGGTGCTACGGTGGATTGTAACATGAATAATAATAATCATAATCATAATCCTCAGCACGGTATTTCCCAAGATTTCATTTACATAGTATGAAAATAAATTAGATTGATGAAATTGCTGAATTTTTTTAATTGTATATTTGTATTTTATTTGTAAGGTGAGATATTTTAAGTGCAGTTAAGTAGTTGGTGTTAATATATTTCTATTTCACATATCTTTATGTAACCTATTCAGCGTTTTACTTGATTTTAAAACAAATTAACGTTGTTGTGAATTTTGAAGGAGAGTGCGATTTTGTTGTAGAGTTAAGTGCCATTGTATAAGAAGCTTCTTTGTGCAAATGTTGTTTGTCGTTTCTTGTTGGATGTGTTTTTGATTCTGAGATCTAGTGTTTCTAAATGATCGGCCGTGTGGGTGCCCCTGTGGAAGCGACTCAGAAGCACACCAAGGAAGAGGTGGATGACTGCGTGAAAGAGGATTGGAGCAGGACGGTAAATACTGAGGTGAACGGCAAGGGACTGCAGCCAATAGAGAGTAATTGCGGAGGAGGCCAATTCCCACCCTGGGATGTACATAGTGATGATGATAACAGTAATGCACCAGACAAAATAACAGATAAAGTATTAAAACTTACGGAATGCTGATATCGCGAGTACTGCTAGTCCAGCTTTCATGTTAAGGTCATTTAATCCAAAAGCCTTCGTGTAGTACATGTGCGCGATGCCGAAGAGTACCATTCCGGCCAAGAAGTAGTCTGGCCACACTAAAAAGGCATCCCCAAGCATTGAAAATGTCAAACCAGTCAGGATTCGACGGGTATAGGTGTATCTGAAAATATTCCACAGTTAATGCGCCCTTGAGGTGATTTTCTCACGAAAACGGCGTTATAGAAATAATCCATTTATTATTATTATTAATCTTTGAGAAAAAAACCGCTCATATCGCGAAATTTATTGAAAATTTTGAGAAAAATGTATTGTTCTGCCGTTGAGAACTCTATCGCAGCAGCCGTCCCGGGAACCATTACTTGGATAACCAACACCTCTGCCCTAGGCTACCCCAGGTGGTTCTCTAAGTTTAGTGACTTAGCAGGGGTGCTCGGGTTCATGAGGTGAGGTGTTTCCAGGTCTTAGTGGCGGATGCGTCTGCCCACTAACGGCGTGGTGGGCCGGATCGGGAGAGGACGTTTGAGAGAACTCTTTGACCTCTCTAGCCGGTCACTTGCACTGCAGTGGGAGGGATGGATTAATATGTCCGTCATTCCTGGAGACACTTACCCTCAGATTCCTATCCACCCTCGTACCTTTTTCCTTTTCAGAACTTCTTCTCTTTTTTTATGGTAACTCCACACAGGAGACCCTGAAGGAAATAATTTCCCTCAAGGCCTATATCATCTTTGGGGATGCTGTGTGGAGGGTCTTTTAGAGGATAGGAAGGAGTGAACTTGGGTCTTGAAGAGACCCATGTTGTAGGATGGAGGAAACACAGAGGCCGGCAAATCATTCCACAGCCGAGCTGTTGAACACAGGAACGAGTCGTAAAAGCGACCTGTTCTCATGTGACAAATGTCGACTGTGTGCAAATGTTGGGCACGCGTTTGGCGTGTTTCCCGAATATGCACCGCTGCCGAAGGGATCAATGACGCTAGTTCCTCAGAGCATCTTCCATTAAAATACCGGTAAAACAAGGACAGAATTCCCACCTGACGTCTGTGCTCCAAAGATTGCAATCCGTTTGTTAAGATCAGCGAATCTATCAAACGGACCGCCCGTTTCTGCACAGAGTCATGGTTTTTTCCAGATATTTTGGGACTCCCGACCAGAGGTGGCTGCCAAATTCTACAGTGGGGCGCACTTGCGATTTGTACAGGGTCAGAAGTTGTGTACTATTAAAGTATCTGCGGGCTCTGTACAATACGCCCAGCTTCTGAGAGGCTAACTATACTCTGGCTTCGATGGAGCCCCCATACCTGAGCTGGTCACTTAAGGTTACGCCAATCATATCTTGTTGGGAAGATTTCTTCCATTAAAGGAGACTAGACTAGATTGTCATTTCGATCCGTTTTAGACGTAATCAGACATGATTGGGTCTTTGAAACATTAAATTCGACGAGGTTATTCTTACCCCAAGAGGAGATCCTCCCGAGGTGACCGTCCATTCTCTGCTTCAAAGCCCTCCGAGGCGTTGGAGTTTGTCTGCCCTTTGGGGGCCTTTCATGAAAGCTATCATGGACTGTCATCCGCGTAACAATGGATTGGTGCACATGTCAAGAGGTCAGTGATGTGCAACAAAAACAATGTCGGAGACAGATCCGATCCTTGTGGGACGCCAGCATTTATTGAATGCGAGGAAGAGATGAAACCATCAGCAACTGTCTGAATCGATCTCTCCCTCAGAAAGTCGGCAATCCACGTACACAAGGAAACGGGAAGTCCGTAAGAAGGCAGTTTGTTGACAAGTCCTCGGTGCCAAACCCGGTCAAAGGCCTTAGAAATGTGAGACAGTGAGACCGTTTGAATCTAACCATAACGTTCCAGGCACCGCCCCCAAACATGTGTCACATACGCGAGAAGATCACCACATGATCGGTTCCGCCGGAATCCGTACTGACGGTCGTTAATAATTTTGTTCTTCTCGAGGTATGTAAGCAGTTTGTCGTTGATCACACGTTCCATCACCTTGGACAGAACTTATGTGAACGCTATGGGGCGGTAGTTGGCCGGGTTGGAGCGGTCACCTTTCTTAGGTATAGGATGATGACAACTTTTTTCCAACCAGAGGGGACAGAGTCATATTTCAGGGACATTTTAAAGAGCTTTGACAAAACTGGAGCAATATCTGCAGCACACCTCTGCAATACCCCCCTTTCCTTAAAAAGACCCTCCACACAACATCCCAAAGATGACATAGGCCCCGAGGAAAATTATTTTCCCTAGGGCCTTCTGTATCTTCTACATCGCTTTTATTTATTTTTATTTTTTATGTAAGCATAATTTTTTAATTATTTATTTATTTTTTCCCATTTTATCGTCATATTTTAATGTTCTTATTTTAACTTTTATTATATTCATTTCTCTATTTATATTTGTATGTAATATGGCAGATTGGGTTTGCACTATCCATCCAGTCCTGCTGGATTAAAAATTTAAATAAATAAATAAATTAAAATTTCAAGCTCATGCCGCGAACTTTTAGGTGGTGATTTATCACGAAAATATAAGAAAAACATGTTATGGTCTCCAGGTGCTGATGACTCGGGGGGGGAAGCGGGAGTGGTGCGACGTACCGCGTGAAACCTTGGTAAGTAAAAAGCAAAGGTAAGTTCACACTGCTGGTATAAACACCGATGGTTTAAGAAAAGTAAGAAAAAGGAAGGTTTGGAAAACTACGAATATTTTTTATTAGTTTATCATGAATCACCCCCTGAAGTTGCGCGGTAGAAGTGTAGAACGCGGTTTATTTACGCACCATTGACTACAATATTGAGAGGTAATTACTACAAGAAAGGCACTAGGCACTGAAAAAAATACTGAATCAGCGTTTTCGAGTACCACACAAAAACCACACTCTTTTTCCTGTAAGGAAATAAACTTATTGTTTTGCTGATTCGGGGTTACCTAGTTGCAGACTTTGAGACAGTTTCACATACGGAATGCCTGCCCTACCTTATTCTATACTCACATGAAAATATAAATAATATTAAAATTTATTGAATTATTGCAAGAAATCTTCTCTTTCCAAAAACACGAAATGAACCGCCGAACGCCATATACCGATTATACACTACCATAACGTGGCAAAGGCATGAACTAAGTGTGCAAAATTACGTGAATATAATATTCAAAAGTTGGCTCTATTCTACACCTTCAAATGTACATGTATGCGCAATGCGTGTCAAGTAACGACTCGTTTGTGTTAGTGTCTAAAAAGCAGTGCTTTTCGGCAATACTAGCAAACAGCGCCATCTGTTGGTATATCTATTAATTGGAACAACTTTACTAACAAAATAATGATAATATCATGTTGACTTTCTTTCAATTAAGATATTATGTTCTGTCTTTATTTAGCGGAAAAAATATGAATATATAATATATCCACTAATTGGCTTGTAATATAGATAAAATAAGCGGTTATTTGGATATTTGTTGTGGCTTAGGTAATCCCAACCAGCATCGGCTACAGCCAGTAGTTTAGCCATTCTAAAATTCGGCATTTTAAAAATATTATTTACTTCGCTGTTTTTCCTACAATGTAAAAAAACTTTGTGCACGACACTGACTATTTGTAGTAATTTGTAGTAGGTATATTAGTAAAAAAAATGTTGTGAACCTCTGATAGATTACGTTGACCTGAAAATGAATCAGATACCGACTTGTGACCGAGGTGAGGCCGTGTCACGAATTGATAAACAAATCATAATCTCTTTCAGGTGTTAGTTATGACAGTATGACGATGAATCGTCCTTTCGCTGTATTATGTAAGCATTACAATGAAACCGGCAAATTTAAAGTAGTATTTATTTATTTATCACACTGGGTTTTTAGAGATTGTTCACACGTGAGTGGGAACAAACCAATTACAAAAACTCGTAATACAAAAGAGATGTAAAATAGATGAATAATACAATGGAAAAAAAATAAATAAAAAAATATTAATTACTTCGTTCAGACACGACGATTGAGCGGGACAAGTAAGTGCGAACAAGTATCAAGCATTAGTTCCATACAAATGGAAATGTCCGAATATTATCATAGTAAAAAAACATTTCATGCTCTTTGTTTTGCTCTTTTTACGGCTTAATTATTTATTTGCTAGTTAGGAATGTGTGTTGTGGGTTGCGTGAACTGTCTGGACGAAGATCTCGACAACGAGGAACTCCAGTGAAAAATCATATAGCTCAGCAAACGCCCACTCCGAATACTTAAGTTTTATTATACGTAGACTTTATAAACCATTATATAAAAATAAGTAAAACACCTTCTCATGAAAACGCCCTATTTGGTTGGCATCAATCATAAAATTGTCCTCGCACAATTATTTCTCTGTAAGTTAATTCCGTGTGACGCTTGTGTGAAGACACACACTCCCCCGCCTCCTACCGCTCGAATTTCGGCTGTTTTAGTGGGTTTAAAAAAATTCTAACTTTGAGAATTAATTTAAATATGATTATTTTATTATAGCTTGAAAAATAATACCTACTGGTATTTACGTTAGGACAGAATTGATTTAAAAAAAATGGACTGGAGTTTCTCATAATTAACCGTCTTCGGGGAGCTTTAGATACATAGATTCTCAGCTTATTGTGTAACGTGTAAACACCATGATCGCCCTACCACTGAGAACTCCGTTGTTGTTATTACATAGCTTTCTGTTACATAAGTCGGTTACGAGAAAGAGGGAGAGGGAAAGGTTATAGCGGATCTATCAGCGGTAGAACAATACATGTAATCCAGGCTTGGTAGGTGTTAAACTATTAAGTAGGTAAGTACCCACGTACATAATCTATACTTACTCATCCTTCGATCCGACTCCGTATAGAAATACAAATGATATGTTTCCCAGCATTGGTAGAATTCTGACAAATGTGGCCCAAGCAGACGGGCTATCGAGGGGAATGAAAAGTATATAATAATACGTCACAGATATGAAAAAAGGAATCGTCTTAAGCCATTCGCCCTTCATCTGTAAAAAAAAAATTCGTTGATAGAGGAAAGTTTTTATTTTAGATACGTTTTTCTTATATGGGCATTTTAAAAACTCATTTTTAAACTTTACACCTTTCAATATATATTTTTTCAATATTTATAGTGAAATATAAGGGTATACGAAATTCAAAGCCCTAATATGAAATGTAGGTGAATATGAAATTCAAAGTACTGACATGAAATGTAAGGGAATTTGAAATTGAAAGCCCTAAATATGAAATTAAAGGGATATGAAATTAAAAGAATTAATATGAAATGTAATGGAATATTTAAAAAAAAGCCAGTAATAAACACACATTATTGTCTTCTTATCAATGTATTAGATATAAAAATAAATAAACGCCTAAAATTTCGTCATAACGTACTTACGAAAACGATGACAGACGAAGATAACTGATTACGTAATGTCCACGAAAATCGGGATGAAAAATAGAACACATCCTAATTTTCATCCCTTTTCCTTAGAAAAGACAACCCATGAGCAATCTGGATGAAAAGAAAAATCGTGTAAGGACGACTTTACTGGGACAAGAGAGACTAGACAGAGGTCCCGGGTTCCCAGATGCGACTAATACCTTTTTATTTTGTGTCTTTCGGTTTCATGTTTCATTTTAAATTGGTTAATATTATCTTCAGTGATTAAATATTACGATGAGGTTTATAAGCTTCAACAAGATATTCAAATAAATTGGAAGAAATTTTGATTATTTCATGCACGTAGTGTAATACAGGCAGAATATTAACACAGTTGCATGATGTTAAAATAAATTGAAAGAAAAGATGTTCAAAATTAGGCCGCATCGTTATTTTTAGATGAAGAGAACACATTAAAAAATATACCATTCCGGGAGAGCATTCTACTTTTGAAAATATTTCACAAACATAGATAGTTTAATTTATACATAAATAAGGGCGGGAACTGGTGATGGACATAATGGAAAAATCTATTTTTAAACCGTCATCACATTTGATTACTAAATATAGCTAAATCCATGTCAATCCCGAAGGACGATACTGAGGGCATATTTTATTCGGGAACGAGATGATAACATACGATTTTTTAAATTTGAACGATTTTTGTAAAATAATATTATTTGTCCTCTTCGGGTTTCAAGCTTGTGATCTCGTCCAGAGCCAATTCGCTCACCGCTCTGCTATTCTAAATATTTCGATTTTAAAATCGATAACATAGTCAACATTGAAATGTTGGCGTCGCTGAATTTTTTGGGATCAAAAACGTATATTTATTTACAGAGCGTTATTTCTTTTAAGGCGTCACGCAATTAGATTTTACGATTATGCCCATCGTTATCGCAAAGCTGAGGGAACCGCATTTTCATCCGACGAATTAATAAAAAAATAGGATAATTACCACTTGCGTTGTTGGCGACATATCGAATTAAAACGGTTAACGAACTAACAATAAAAATAAATCAAACAAAACCCAGTAAATACCGACTACACGTATTAAATACTAAATTAAAATTATTATGTGTCGACTGTTGATTGAGCTGAAAACACGACATTCGAGGACCGCGCCAAATCAAAAAATTTCGCAACACCGTCAAAATAATCTTTGTTTTCTATATTAATTGCCCAGATGATAGGCGCAGCAAAGCTCTATTATTAGAATATTAATCTATAAAGAGTCCCACACGTTGAAACAAATGTATCAGGAACTTTTGAATGATTATTTTATGTTTTTCATGGAGGTAACAGTTTATAATAATTTGCGCATGCGCAGTAAAAGTATTGCCAACATAAGATACGCCTTGATGAGTGGCGCGACTTTTAAAAACGATTACGAACATAGATGTAGTTATTTAATAATCGGATGATTTTTATAGCGCCGTTTTAGTGAAAAATCACCTCAAGGGCGCTGTACATGCTGACTCTACGGTAGATATGCAACTATCGATAACCGAATCAATCAGAATATGAGAATACGATTATTCAGAACAGTGATAAATAAGAACAGTCAGGGCACTGGCAGACTACCGCCCGGTTTGCCCGATTTGTATGGTATTATACTCGTACACAGGGTGGCACACTTAAGCCGGCACCGGCCCGGGACCGTCCCTGGAATATGGAATCCGGGAACGTAGCCAGCGCCGGGCCCGAGCGCTGAGAAAATGGCATTTATTTTGAAAAAAAAAATGCTTAAAAGTATGAAACCTTATTCAAAATGATAACGTGACTTTACTTTATATCAATAAGCTTGTTAAAAAATATATTATAGTAAATTATAACAGTTGTGTAAGTAACGAAAGAATTGATATTCCGTTCAAAGATGAACAATTATTTTTATCAATGTGAAGAAAATTATGATCTCCTTTTAAACATTTTATTTGTAGTTAGTGTCTCATCCGGAGGGACAGATATTCTCATCCATGTAGTTTTTTTCTAATTCTTCGTTCATCGTTTGTGTTTGAATTTGGGCGCAAACGCATAACCGACAAGTACAGTAGTGAAATCTATGGCTAAAATCGCCCGGCAGCCGGTGCATGTATTGAAATAACCGGCCGGTTGCCGTCCGGCAAAATAGGATATTTGTCTATGCCCAAATATTACAAATTACAATGTAATACCCCTGGCCTCTACCATGCCTGCCTGCATCCTTACGCTGGCAACATTGGCAACTTTGCATACAGAATGTTTGGTATCGTTTGATATTAAATGTTTTCATGATACGTTCATAGACTGTGTGTGTGACTCTTTATAATAAACATTCCAAGAATAGATCGGGAATTCTCCTGTGCCTAGCTTCACGGCTATAAAACTAGTAAACAAATATTGTTGTTTTCCATACTCCTGTCAAAATTGTATATTTGGCGCGGCCCATGAATGTCGTGTTTTAGGTGCAACTGAGTGTCGTGATTTTTTATTTATTATTCAATACGCGTTGCTGTTGTTTCTTGGATTTTACATTGATTTCTTATTTCAATCAGTTTGTTTAACAATGTCGTCGCCTACGCAAGTGGTAATTATCCGATTTTCATTAATAATTTAACGCAGGATAATGCATTTATTTCGTCTTCACAGACAAAGAAAATTATCACTCTTTTTGGAATGGTTCCAAATAATGGAATGTTTTCCAAATAACCACGAGGCAATTTTTCCTACGCCTAATTTTTAACACGATTGTTTGTGTAAATTTATTTCCGATTAATATTTTTTTATGCGTAAATTTTGAAAATCGCGCAACAATGTTTATATGCAACATAAATTCAAAAATCCGCCGAAGTGAACGTATTTATTTGTTTATTACGTCTAGTCAAAGAAAATGTCACGAATCTGACATGTCATTGTTGTTTTTTTTTTTTGAAATTAAAGTCGTTGTTTACGGATTTGAATAATTTACCGAAAATACATTTTCGTTCGATGCTGTTCTTCTGTTTTTATAAATTTGATTAATTTAAATAATAATAAATTAAAAACAAAGTGGTCGTATTGACAAAATGTCAGAATTTGCGCAACCAATTAATTCTGGCAGATTCTAGTTTTCAAACATAATTTTCCAACATGAAAACATATTTAACAGAAAATTCTTCAAATTAAATTTAGTCTATCTAAAATCGTGTTGCTACAATGTCTTATTTTGAATTAGTCGACTTTCCTCAATACTTAGTAGTAATTTGTTTAATTTTCTTAGTGATGCATTATCAAGTTGTAAAATATTATTTGCAGTTGAAAAGTGTGGGGCCAAAGCTGGTGCCTTTCTTCAAAACGCTGGCTATTTATTTTGTGACCTTCATTCCCTTTGAGAATCCTTCTCTATGGTCCATGCTGATTAAAGTTCTTCCAATGCTGAGCCTCATCTTGTTTGTGTCCCTACATGGAGTTGGTTTGAAAGATGAGTAAGTAATACATTTATTTATTAATAATTATTAACTGTATTAACAGTGGACACTATTCCTTACTCTTACTGATGAACTCCTACAACGTCTTTATTTTGTTTGAAAACGACTTTACTGGTTTCATGATATACAACTGTTCCCTTTTATCTCTTACTACCAAAGCATGTTATTTTTCTTTTGAAAATGATCAACTCTTACATTTAAAGCACCTTTATTTAATTGAAGGAAATTTTACTGGTTTCATAAAATACAACTGTTCCCTTTTATCTCTTATTACCAAAGCACATTATGTTCCCTTTTAAAAATTATGAACACCTTCTTTTAAAGCACCTTTATTTTGGTTAAAAGCAACTTTACTGGTTTCATAAAATACAACTGTTCCCTTTTATCTCTTACTACCAAAGCACAGTATGTTCCCTTTAATCTCTTACTACCAAAGCACATTATGTTCCCTTTTAAAAGTTATGAACCCCTACTTTTAAAGCACCTTTCTTTTGGTTAAAAGCAACTTTACTGGTTTCATAATATACAACTGTTCCCTTTTAACACATTCGCTGCTGAAATATTTTACCTTTAAGAATTGAATTTTTTTTTAAAAAGTAAGTACCATTAATATAAAATAAATTAATAAAAGTAGAAATTAATAGTCATAAAATATCAGTCTTGACCTGTTCTATGTGAACCGTGCTTTATAAATGAGAGCGTGTCAAATGAGCCAGAGACACTGCACACATTTTTTTTGTATGAACGCGTGACCCGCATTGTCAGCAGTCAACGTGTTAACTCTTACTACCAAAGGACATTATTTTTCATGTGAAAATGATGAACTCCTGCATTTAAAGCAGCTTTATTTTGGTTGAAGGTAACTTTACTTGTTTTATAATATACAAATGTTCCCTTTAAGGGTAGATTTGAACAATATATTATATTGTTGATAAGGGAATCATTGTCTATTCGGTTGGTTTCAACTAAAGTAAAATAGCATTTGAAAAGTAACAGTTTTTCATTTCAAACATATTTATGTTTATTTATTAACTTGTAAGTTAGTGTTATAAAGGTGGGTTTATTCCAAGTTGGAAATTTCTTCCAACAAACTCAGATTTTAAGTGGGAAGTCAAATATTTATATTTATATACTTACATATATAAATATGTTTTTCTATAAGGTGTGTGAATCTAAGAAGAGAATCTAGAAGACTATCTGTTTGTTTGTTTTTTATACAAGTCTACAGTTTTATTCCGAATTTAATGAAATTTTGCAAAAAATGCCTTTGGCCTTCATAACAAGTGAAAGATCACTGTATGTCAGTGTATTTCGAAAAACTACCCCTTTCCCACCCCTTAAAACAGAATTGTGGTACTTCTTGATGATATTTTGCACACTTGACGTTCAAAATAAAAGGAAAATTACTGAGTAGGGATAGTGGTAGGGGTAACACATCTCAACACCACCTCAAAACTTTACCCCAAACCATTCATAACTTACGTACTTCAGGTAGTTACGTATAAAATATTGCGATGCTTTCTGTTTGTGATTCTTCAATAACACTCCCAGCGCCAAATTGACCATAATTAAAGACAAATTGCTTCCTCGTTAACATCTCCTTCTCTACTATTTTTTATTTGATTTAACAATTATTCACTAGCCGCCAATCAAATTTACTACATTTTTGCTGAAAAACAGCATAGCAATAACCATTAAACTAAAATTAAAGATAAACAATATACTCCCTAACGGATGATTGTATAAAAAATAGTTTTCATAACATTGTTTCACAATAAATCCATAAACACTTAAAGTTTTGCAAGAACCATTTAAAACACAAAAGTTTTACCGCAGCAATTTTACACGAGCCTAAAAATCAGAAGCATTTTAAATTCTATCGAATTGACCCTTAATAATTGACCTTTCTCGGCTGATGTGTGTTTATTGCATAAATTGAATAACTATTTGGCTAAATGATGTCTCTTTGTGAGATAGTCCACTAATAATAATACTTATTTTTAGAGATATATTGTTAAAGTACTAAGTTCGATGTCAGATTATTATGGAAATTAAATTAAAATCTATTCTAGTGGTGTACCTACTAGAAGAAAATTGTGTAAAATAAAAAATGGAGCTTACTGTGACCAGTCACAGTGGATGAGTTGGCATCGCGTCTGGATCCCACCCAGGTGTCGTGGGTTCAATCCCTCGGCTGGCTAAGTCTTCCATCACGACACAATCAACATCTTCTGCTTACTGTGATTTTCAAATATTATCAGGTTATTTGTAACCTGGCAATAGCCACGCTCAGAGCGAGTGGCTATTGTCCCACTGTTTTGACAATGCGGCTGCACGCCGTGGTGTGGTACGTCTATTTCTAGGACAATGGCTTGGTCCGTTGTCCTGTCATCCAAATTTCTGTTCACACTAGGACAATAGGTCCGGATCTGGGACAAGACGGTATTGTCCTGTCCTCGTGTGAACTAGGCATTAGGGTTGTTACTAGGGTGATTGACCTGTGGTGCCGGTGTTATGATTATGGGTTTGATCTTTTTTAATTAGATGATTGGCGAATTCCGAAAAACCACAGTTATTTAAATATCAGAGATGTTCTTTAATTCTAATATTGACATTAACAAAGTATTTGCTTTCTATGAAAATATAGTACGTATTGTATTTGATGGTATGGATGCATAATTCTCTCTTTTATTAGCACTTTGTTACAAGCAATATCTTCATGGTAGTAGGAGATTTTCAAATGTTGTCTGGTTATTCGTAACCCAGAAATGTTTATCTTTTCGTTTGATTGATTTTTCAGCCACTTCTAAGTGACAAATCAGAGACTGTCTACTATTGTTTCCTCCTTGTAATTCTGTAATATTTTCAGGTACACCTTCTCCCGTCGAATCCTGGTTGGTTTGGTATTCTCCACCTTTGGAGATGCATTCTTGGTGTGGAACGAGTACTTCATATTTGGAATGGCTTCCTTTGGCATTGCCCATATATTCTACATGAAGGCTTTTGGATTAAGCAACCTTAACATGAAAACTGGAATTGTGCTATTCACCATATCGTCATTTGGTAAGTTTTAATACCCGACTAATCTGTTGTCAATCTTTCAAAATCCAGAGATCTATTTAACCCTTTAAGGGCCAGTATTCAAAAATGGACCTTAATGTCACTTTGTAGGTTGCTAACTCAAGCAATACCACAAATGATTTATCTGCAAATTCTATATAAGAAGTTAGGAAAATGTATAAGATTTCAAAAGGCAAATATTCTCAACTGAAATATTTAAATTCTATTAAATACATACACAAATATCTGAAAAACCAAATAAAGTAATTTTGAACATTTTACTTAAAATTTCAGTACATACTTCATATGAAATTAAAAAGATTACAGTTTGAGGATTATTGTTTTTTGAAACCTTATTCATTTTCCTAATTACCCGTATAGAATTTACAAATAAATCATTTGTAGTATTTCTTGAGTTAGCAACCTGCAAAGTGTGTATTTTTGGGTGCTGACCGTTAACTGCAGATAACGTCCGGTGACGGGAGCCGGCGCCGTGCCAGCACTGCGGATCCCGTATATAGGCGTTTTAGTATAAATGCTGTGTTCAGTGGCGGTTCGTGGTCTTTTTGATTGAGGGTTCAATCAGAAATTCAAAAGAAATTATTATATTTTATCAAAATGTACTTACTCTTGTAGTCCTTTGGAAAATCGTCGAATACAGCGGCAGTCACATAATTTAAATAAAGTTGGTGGGACGGGTACTATAATAAGTAGCGACTTGAGACAATATGGCGTTTGTCGAAACTTTCTTAACCCTCCGACAGGCAATGTGGCCTAGCCAGTCCGTTTTGATTTTCAAAATTTTTTTTTTTGTTGTCCGTTGAATTTTCGGCAAGCGGTTTGAATGAATGAATGAATGAATGAATGAATCAATGAATGGTTCAGTTACCTAATAAACAAATAATTTTATTATTCGTAAATGTAAATAATTATTATCAAAAAAAAATCTCTAATAAAATCATGTTTCAAATAAGCACCTTCTCTTCTTTTGTCAATAACCTTCTAATGTATATAATATCAATGACAAATAGGATTTAAACAGTAACTTCAATGTCATGCAATGTGCAGTGTTTTCTAATATGTGTCCTGTGCGTGCAGCCATCATTAGTCAAGTCATACCATCTCAGCCCAAAACATTGTAATTTAATTAAGTTTTAATCTGGAGTGCCCTACCAGGAAAGTATGTTTTCTGAATAAGTACATAATAAGATAAACCCTAGCAGGTAGTATTTGTACAGCGCCCTTGAGATGATTTTTCACAAAAACGGCGCTATATAAATGGTCCAAGTATTATTATTATTAACTCTGCAAGTTGCGTGGAATGGTGTTATTGCCGACAAGTTTGCGTTTAGTTGGTAGAACAAGATTTTTTTAAGACAAGTCTTGTTCCACGTGTCCTAGACAGGCCACATCACATATAAAATTTTTCTTTGCCTGGAATATTCTTTGTCTCGACACAAAATACATTCGAACATTTTTTGTTTGGCTTCTGTACTCGTATACATCAGACAGCATACTCGTATACGAGTATACATACTCAGCTGCTCAGTTTGAGTTAGTCATTCGTTAATCGTTCTGTACAGATGTAAAGATGAAAATTTTGTATGGTTTTGATTTTTTTTCCGAAATGGCATCATTAGACGGACATGTGTACAAATTCGCGAACATGCGGCAATTTTGGCCGAATATTTGGCGGCGGATATGGAGGAAGAGAATCCGTACGCTGGGGACGATGACAATGATTTTGACTGCTCCTGATCAGGGGGAGGCATCTGATATTGAATTTGAATTGGAGGTTGAAGAGAATGTTGAATTGCCTGAAGAGAATATTGATACTTATCTGAACCTGAAGCAGTTGTTCAGCCAGCGGCTAATGTGCCAGTTGCTAGTCTTTTGCTTGGCGAGTCTGAAAACCATTACGAGTGTAAAGGCGAATATCTTATGGAATAAGGAGCAGCACGTTCATGCACACTATTTGCACACCTGCCATTATCTAAATCTAGTTTGATAGGCCATACCTCTTATATGGCCTGGCGAGGCCATGTTGCCCATCTAAGGGGAAAAGTATGTTGTCCATCGGAGTGTTAACTTACTTAACTCGGAATATAAGGTATTATCTAAAAAAATAGTCAAATAGTAATACGAAAATAAAAATATGCATCATAATCTGTTCTTTTACTAGCAGTTAAAAAAAACATTAAAATATTTATTTCTTTTGTTGGAAAATACCATCGCTTTTGCTCAAAAATAACTCCACTGTTACCAAAAATAAAGCAAATTTAATAAAAAATAACGCGAAATTTTCAATAGAATAATTATACCGGTTAGTAGCCCGGGTATCGCGAGTTGTAGTTGCTCAACACTGCACAAGCGAGATTTTCCGCTTATAGAATGATAAAAAAAACTTTGATAAAGGTGCATATGTTTTTAAATATATTCTTTTTTTTTTACTGACACTGAATTGATTGCAGTCCATTTTTGTTCTCTTTTTAAAGTTCAACATTTATATCCAGTCCAACATCCACAATGTTTGTTTTGAATTGATTGCAGTCCATTTTTGTTCTCTTTTTAAAGTTCAACATTTATATCCAGTCCAACATCCACAATATTTGTTTTGAATTGATTGCAGTCCATTTTTGTTCTCTTTTTAAAGTTCAACATTTATATCCAGTCCAACATCCACAATGTTTGTTTTGAATTGATTGCAGTCCATTTTTGTTCTCTTTTTAAAGTTCAACATTTATATCCAGTCCAACATCCACAATATTTGTTTTGAATTGATTGCAGTCCATTTTTGTTCTCTTTTTAAAGTTCAACATTTATATCCAGTTCAACATCCACAATATTTATTTTTATTATTTACATAGCTGTTCACTAAACACCTGTAAATTCATATTGCTACCTATTCATATATAAAACTAAGTACAGTCCGACTTTTTATAGTTAGTAGACAAAAAATGATGGCTCAGCGATCGTTAAAAAGGTTTTAAATTGCGACACCGAGATGGTTTATAGGAAGATGAAAGTATGTAGGTATGTTTAAAAAAGCACAATGATCCTAGTGCATATTTTTTACTTTAACCGAACTCTTCGAAATATATTTTGAAAAAAAAATGTATTTCTGATATGCATGTATCGAAGTAAACATGTATTAGATGTTAGATAAATAAAAAATATCAGATTAAATAAAAAAATATAATGTTTTCCTTGTTTCTTTAAAACGAACTGTCAAACTCGAATGTGAAAAAAATTGAATATGAGAAACTATTTTTTAAAGTACAGCTTGGTATTGCCATAGTAATGATTTTTTTTAGTTCCACTTTAAAATATCTACGTTAATTTTTTAAATTTTATTTATAATGTACACAACGAACACAGGTTATCATTAAAAAAAATTTTAAAAAGATGTAACGATAGAAAAATATCAACCGTCCATTATGGGTGTACAACAATATGTAAAAAAAATACGATAAGTAATTAAAAAAAAAAACAAATCAAATACTTGCAATGGCCCGGAAATTCTTTTCTATATCGAATACAAATTTTGTGGGCCATTTCTAAAGGTAGAATCCAAAAAAATGGATTGTACAGCAAAAGATACAAGATTTCGCGATAGTAATATATTGGAAAACTGCAAAAAAATAAGTTAGTTCCGTGCACAAACTAGCCCAAGAGGTTATTATAGCTAAAGCTATACTTATGTTTGTATGAATATTTCATAATCGAGATTATTTCTAATTTTGAAACTGTCAATTCATGGTGAAATTCCATATTAAAATGATTTTTTTATTAAGAAAACCTTTGTAACTTTTTTCCACTTATTTATTTTCGACCGGCCCGGTTTCACCCTGTCACGGGCATCGTCAGACTGGTACAATAAGGAAGTCCAGTGAAAAATATAATAACTTAAAAAATATGTATTCATTTAGATCAGCAAACGCCGATTCTGAATATACAACTTTCATTACATATAATTTTACGTAGAATTTATAAATCGTTATTTAAAAGTGAATAAAAAACCAGCTCATCAAAACATCGTGTTATGTTGGTACCATTGCATTTGGAACATCTGACGTCACGTGAGCATTTTGTTTTTGGATTAGTATGAAAAAAAGGTGTTTTGTATTTTAAGTATTTTTTTAGTTTTTGCAATTTTTTTTAGTTAATTTGGTTGAATTTAAGCTCTATAATTTATGTTCATTATAAAAAAAACTATTATTCATGAAAAAAATTAGACTATTCAAGATCAAACCAATTGTCAATACGGATATTATGATAATGTTAATGGTCAATACTATTATTATTATTTCATTACTTACGTTTAGTTATGGTCTACCATGAATAGAATATACAATTATGTATTCTAAAGCTCATCCTTGTTTTGACATTTGACATTCTAACCTCAAAACCGACCGGCCATAGATTTGGAGCATTTTGGCGGCCTTTGAAAAATTGAAACTTTGAAAATTATTTTAGTTTGAACGTTATTATTGTCAATTTTTTCTTTTAAATTGGACTGGAGTTCCTTATTTAAACTAAAACTATGGTATACATAGCATCTAGTCAGGAGTGAGTCACCACAGATGTTTGCTGTTTGCAACATGATGTATGTAAACCATTGTTTTTTTTAATTTTTTTTTATCGAACAGTCAATCTGTACAAATTACGTTTTAAAGTTCCTGCTTATCTCATAATATTATGTTAAACAAAGCACGCCGTGTTTGGAATTTTAATATTCTGTTTTTTTTTGGTGTAATCTCGTCTGGAACAAAATAATTTGCTTTTAAATATTTTTATTTCTTTATTTAGACATACACAATACATTTTATTGCAAATGATAAGGTCGGTATATTAAAGTTCACATTGTTAGAGTATCTATTACGTGTGTCCATACAATATCTTATTCATTTTTGTCCGGGGTGAGAATGCTTCTTAACCGCCCTATCCATACGAACGTACGTGATACGGCCGCTATATTATCGCCCGAACGCAACAAGCCGTATCCCGTACGTTCAGGTACAAAAAAAGCTATACCCAAAGCCCACAAAACATTCGTATACGTCAAGCTTTTTTCTGCGTCATATCGTTTAGTATTTCGAGGTCAGCCGAAGCTAACGGATGTTTTCGCGTATTTTCGTCTCTCCTTTATTCACACGTATTGTAATTGCGAAATCCAATGAAAAAAAAACGATATTTTTTACCTACTTTTTGAATAATAACCCAAAGGACGGGCGGTTAACTAATGAATGCATGTGTACAGTGGCGGCTTGTGACTTTTGAGTGAGCTAGAGTACTATGACATCTCTCTACTCTAGCTCACTCATTAGTCACGAGCCGCCACTGCATGTGTGACTATTGTTAATGAAAAGAAAGAATGTATGTGGAGAGGTGTAGAGAAGTTATGAAATTAAGGAATGCAATTGACTATGAATAGAAGTTTAAAGACAATATAAGTGTAGTTAAGTAATTTATAATAAGAAATTTAATATTGAGATGAATTATTTGTTGTACATGCGGAATATGAAATGAAAAAAAAAACTTTAAAGTTCAAGTCCTCCAAGAAACTTACAAAAATACTGTATATGTTAGTTTTACATCAGTATATTGTATTTCTATAAGTTTCTCGAAGGAATTGATCTTTAAATCTACAGTAACAATTTATTCTATTCCATATTTAGTGTATACACCTGCCAACAAACAATTTATTTCAATATTTAAAAGCATTAGTGCTAAAAGTGTTTTTTTTTTAATGAAAATATTGCAATTAGCGCCATCTGTGAGCGCGTATTACGTTTCGTTTAACATTAACCTTGAGTCTGGAGATAAGAAATTTATTTTTTTATGTGATATCGCACAATACTCCCAACTGACAAGAGCTAGTGAGACTATGACGTCCTCAAATTGGTTGAAAATTCAAATTCGTTCAAATTCCTCAAAAAAATGTTATGAGGCGGAAGGGGAAGGCGTATTCAGGTCTGGTTGCTAAACATAGCTAAAGTCATTTCAAGCCATGTTTCCGACTAAATGGTAATAGTAAAGGGCGACACTAGAGTATCTTCCACTCTGGAAAAAGGTATTTAAAATTCTATGATAACTATTATTATTCAGTTTAAAATAAACCGTTTTTTTAAATAGAATAATAGCGGATATTATTAAATTAAAAAAAAAACTTTAAATCAAAATGGACACACAACACATTTAAATTTTTGCACGTCACTTCTATAAATAATATAAAATACTGGTAAACATTGTGTTATTGTGACCGCAAGCTGCTTATCTTGAAAATTTTAAGATAATTCTCACTAAAGTGACCCGCGATGATGATCAATGTCAAAAAAAGTGTCAATGTGCTTACGCCATTGACAACGTGCATTGAAGTGCGATTGACGGAACTTAAATCTGCTCGTCAATATTTTAGCCATTGTTGCTTTGCGGATGTCTGCAGAAAGAGTACCCGCAGTGTGCGCAACTGTGAATACAGTGATAAACTTTTGATTTTACTTTCCATAATCTGGACAATCACAAGTAATGTAATTATAAGTGAAACACAATGTCGTTCCGCGATGTAACTGATTTTCGAAGGGCTCGATAGATAGAGCAATTGAGCGAACGATTGTCAATCTCACAGAGAAACGACCATTCCGCTCCGTCAATGGCGCTTGTCTATGCGGTCAATCAAAATACCCATCATTCTTACGTCAATGGGATCTCGTAATTGTCGATCGCTTCAATTGCCTCTGTAAATGATCAATTAGAAATTGACAATCGCATGAATGACGCCAATTGACGTAACCACTGACAATAGATATTGATCTTCTCGGGGCGCATGTTAACCTTGCTATTGAGTTTGTTCGAAAGTTCATTGCCGTTTTGAATTAATAAATGTGACAACAATTTATTAAGAATAGTGTGAATTTAAAATTGATAAGATATTTACGGCTATTGTTTGATTATTAAAAAAATTCATTGTTCTAGCCTGACTGGCTGTACCAGGCCTTGCTCGGGATTTTTTTTTTTTTTTATAATGGTGTTATGAAGTTGTGAATTATTGCTTGTCGTTTGGGTGCCATAATTGATTTGACAGCGAAAGTAATGCCTCTTGACGACTTTTTTTTAAAATATGAATACCGCACAAGAGTCTCGACTGCTCCTAAAAGCCATTTCAAGCAACGTTTCAATTCTGAATGGTGGTCTTTCACCAGGGTGATTCTGAGAGTATCTTCCACTCTGGAACGTGCGCAAATACACTATTATTTTGAATGAATTAATTGTGAAACAGCACAAATTAATTAAATAAAATTTACTTGCGCACGCCGGGATTAGAACCCGCGACCTTCGGATTCGTAGTCGAGAGCCTTACCCCTCGACCATGGAGGCCGTCGGACTAGTACTATCTCTAAACAAAGAAATAATTTATTTTTTTCATTATAAACATTTATTTTTTCAAAATATATGCAAATAAAAAAAAGTTCTTAAGTAGGTACCTACTCGTGTTTTCCATTTTGAAAATACTCTACCAAAAAAACCTTCTTCTTTTGAATATGCAATCTGTGGCTAACCAGAGTGGTATATCTATGGGCTAACCTCATTACAACATGGCGGATTCAATGTTTTTCGTATTAATTTTTAAACGTTATAGCAACAGTTTTACATATTGGATTTCATTCTTACTCTCTAAACCTTCCCGGCACTAATAAGAACAAACTGTGCTATATTCGGCGAAAACGGGCTAGTAATTTTCGAGAAAACCGAGGACAGACAGACATTCATTTTTATATATAGAGATATTTAGTATTATGTTCATATTTTATACATTCTGGGTATTGTTTTGTTTTTGCAAGGTTTTGTTGTTGTAGACAAGTCCGGGGGTAAAGTGCGCTTCATAGTATAACTTCAAGTAGACTTCCAGAGCTACACGATAGGACAGGTAAAAAGATAAGTAACTTTTTTCGAAATTCCACCATTACAGTGTATAGCGGATATAAATTAACACCTCAGGTCATAGAATATTCTATTATCTGAGATTAGAACATAGAAATCTATAGGAAAATATAGGCATTTATTTATATTGGAATTTTTATTTTAGACTAGTTGAAATACCCGACGTTTCCAGGGGTCATGAATGGTTTGAAGTAAAGTTTTGAGGTTGTGATGTGTTACCCCTACCCCTACTCCTACCCCTACTCCTACCCCTACTCCTACTCCTACTCCTACCCCTAACCCTACTCCTACCCCTACTCCTACTCCTACCCCTACTTCTACCCCTAATCCTACCCCTACCCCTACACCTACCCCTAATCCTACCCCCCATCCAGTAATTTTCCTCTATTTTTAAAGTGTGCGAAATTTCATCAAAAAGTACCAACATTCTGCTTTAAGGAGTGAGAAAGGGGGAACGAGGTGGTTTTTAGAAATCTCATATAATCAATGACTTTCCTTTTGTTTCGAATGTCTAGTGTGCAAAATTTCATCAAACTCGGAATAAAACTGTTATTTGTATAAAAAAAAAACAAACACCGCCCTCCCGGGATATTCTCGTTTATATAATGGAAGATATAGATTTCATTGCGATTTTTATCTTAAATCTTAGATTTGCATCATATACTGCGCATTTACATCATATTTACTTCAAAAATCATTATAATTTTATGTTTAAACACTAAAACACTAAATAATGTCTAATGATAGCAATTGTGCGTATAAAATAATCCAAGTAAACGTAGTAATGCAACATGTGATATTTTGTTTAAAAATCTGTTTTAATTATATATCAATTTTTTGGAATATGGAGCTTATAATCTTGATTGCAACATATTTTTAATCATTGCAGATAATATTAACAACTCTCAAAATGAAACATGAAACCAAAAAGACACAGAAAAGAAAAAATATTTTGATAGAAAGCAGTCACTTTGTGGTTAGACATATTTAATGAAAATAAAACAATAACTTTGTTTATAACCACGAGAATTTTATTTAATTTTATTACGACCGACCGGTTTCGCTTAACATAAGCATCTTCAGGGTACAAAAATTAAACTGTTTAATTTTTGTACCCTGAAGATGCTTATGTTAAGCGAAACCGGTCGGTCGTAATAAAATTAAATAAAATTCTCGTGGTTATAAACAAACATATTGTTTTATTTTTATTGAAAAGAAAAAAGATAACGGTAGCAGCTGGGACCCGAACCCAGGACTTCATGGTATATCCGGGACCCTGGGAATTAATTGTAAATAATATTAACAGTTCATAAGAAATCGAAGTATGATTGGGGTAGCCGTAGCTCAGTGGATTAGTGCACAGGGTCACGGATAAACCATGAGGTCCTGTGTTCGAGCCCCAGCTTCTACCGTTAGCTTTTTCTTTGCTGTGTCTTTTCGGTTTCATGTTTAATTCTAAGAGTTGTTAATATTATATTCAATGATTAAAAATATATTTATTTATCACTTACAATAAGTGTGGTTTATCAATTAGTGTGGTTTATCACTTGGTGTAGTTTATCACGTAAGTGGGAACTTGCCTACTGCAAATCGCTATCCCACTTATATATATCGCACTACTCACACAGATGCATTGCTTCCATACAGCGTGTTTCAAACTTGTCATTTGACTTCAGCAAAGAATTTTTTTCTAAATAATATTATAAAATATAACTTTTTGAACGGGTATTCAAATTCGTTTATCGAATAGGTACACTCGCTGCAGTGGCGTGCATTGCCTTATGGCCATAGATAGGCTGTGTGTCACAGAGCACATAATACATAGAGATGCCCTAACACGCAACGGGAAGAAATCAAAATCAGAGGGATGGGGGGGCCGCCAATTTAAGTAAAACAGCTACTAAGTAAAAAAAACCTAATATTTGGTAAGAGTATTTAGTTTTGTCCTTTTTATAAATGTTTTGTAATTTGCTTACCGCAGTCGAAATCACTCGATACAAACGTGGACCGCAGTGCGCCAAAGCTGGTGCCAAAATGGGTGTCACGTGACCTTTGCCTCCAGCCGTCGAAATCGTACTTAGGGCAAGTCTGTTAAGTCTGACGTAGTTTTTCAAGTTTGGGCGCGTTGAATATTTGTAAATTGCCGCTTTATTATCATCTCCCGTTGATTGTCGTGGCCAACTGAATAAATGCGCGCACAAGTTCCTTAACAAATTCATTTTCAATCAGAAATTTGTTGCATTCTAATCTTTCCGTTTTCTTTTTATGGTTGGCACAGCTTGGCTTTGGACTGCACGCCGCTGACTCGTTGTCCCTTTCTCGCTAATGGCAATAGATTAGGCGTAAGCAAGACAAAAGATTGTTTCTCAGTGACTTTTCGCAAGATTCTCGGAAATGTATATTGTATAATACGCACCAATACACACAATGTGTTGTTTGCGTCGAGTATGATTGAGCATATTCAATGTTACGCAATCAATAATATTCGTAATGTAAATCGTGTCGATTACCGTCTCCAATAAATAATAATAAATTATTTAATATGTTATAAAATACTACGATCAATAATAATTTTAAAATTTGAAGTGTTTTTTTATTGGCAATAGCACAATATTAACGTCCTGATCATAAAATCATTCTAAACAACTCTAGAGATATTAATTAAAAACCTGTTTTTATGGCTTCACCGGTTTTGGTTGGTTTTTTTTTCTGTTCTGTTTATTATTCTACTTATACTCGTATACTCAATGTCATATCTACATAACAGAATTTCACGATCAAGGGCACGCTCATGGCATTAAATTATCCATATTCAGACGCATAAATTTAATTTAACATCAAACCATAATTTTAATATTTATAATTTAAATATTTTTAAAATTTTAAATTCACATTTGACTGCCTCCGTAGTACGAATCTGAAGGTCGCAGGTTCAAATCCCGGCGTGCGCAAGCTAATTTTGTCTAATTAATTTGTCTTGTTTCACAATTAATTAATTAAAAAATAATATAAAGTATATTTGCGCACGTTCCAGAGTGGAAGATACTCTCAGTATCGCCCTGGTGAAATACCACCATTCAGAATTGAAACGTTGCTCAAAATGGCTTTAACCAGATCTGAATAGCCAGGTATTTTTCCACCTTCCCCCTACCCTTCTCCCCTCCTCCACACTACCGTCAGCCTCGCAACATTCCCCAATTGGGGTTGCCATAGTCTCACTAGCTCCAGACGGTTGAGATCAGTTGGGACTCTTTTGCAGTATTCACCTAAAAAAACATCAAATTAAAATCAGTCAAAACTTTAAAAGTTCAAAGAAGACAAATGATAATATAATATCGTGAAAATAAGTTACTTTGTAGTGGAAGACTGTTAAAAATATTTACTTTTATCTTTTGAAAATAAAACGAAGATATTTAACAAAGTGGAACTAGAATTTTTCATTACCATGGCATCACCACATTCGAGTTTGACAGTTATTTTTAAAGAAACAAGGCGAAACAACAAACTCGATTTTTTAACGTTTTTTTATTATTATTTTGATCGACGAATTAAAAAAAAAGATTTATTATAATTTTTTTTTAAATCTATCTTCTAATACATTGTTATTTAGATATATAAATTTCACACACTTCAAATAAGGTTAGGAATTGTAAGTCAGGTACGTCTCTTAAAATCTTTTTATACAAATCTACAGTTTTATTCCTAGTTTGAAGAAATTTTGCACGTTTGACCATCAACTCAAGAGGAAGATCGCTGTCTTTATGACGTTTCTAAAAACTATCCCATCCCCCTTTCCCACCCCTTAAAGAGAATTTTAGTACTTCTTGATGAAATTTTACACATTTGACGTTCAAAATACTGGGTAGGTGTAGAGGAAGGGGTAGGGGTAACATATCACAACCTAAAAACTTTACCCCAAACCATTCATACCCCTGGACAACGCCGGGTAACTCAGCTAGTCAAACATAAATCTAAATACATAGAAATTATTTCGCATGAATAAATACTTTCATTGTAGCTTGTAGATCTAACTACGAGTATATTATTTACTTCTATCGCATCTTTCAATATCACTGCTATTATTAAATCTGTTATCAGTAGTTTGCCATTGTCCTATTCTCCTAGTCGTATGATTATGTATAATACATGCTATACTTAAATACATACGCGGACATAATAAGCTACGATTACACGAACTGTCCTTGTAATCACCACGAACAAAACGCTGCCAAAAATAGCAATATAAAACATAATATGCTAATGTATAAAAAAATATTATACATTCTGCACCTTGCTGCTGATAATCCTGAAGTCACATTTATTACGAAATTGATTTAATATACCATTTTTTAAATATTCTATTCATTTCATATTGAAACTGAAAACACTGGAGTTTTTCTTAGGGTTATTTTATTTTATTTATTTTTGGGAAAATTAACAACAAATCCATAATTTACACTTATATATAAGAATAAATCATGCCAATTATAAATTTTCCACTGCTGATGATAAATACTATGAGCAAAGTGTGACAATATACAGTTTTACATCAGTTAGTTTAAACTATGTCAGTCGAGGGAGGGAGGGTGGAGGGGAACATAGGAGTGGGATAAAGGGACAAAGGACTAGAGTAGATGGAAAGGTAGTTTAAGTTATCTAGTTTGAGAGCGGTCGTGTTATGGATTTTATTTTAATATCACTCATAGTTGATACAGTTAGAAGCGCTATTGCGTGTATAATATTTTCTCGGAGCGGATTTCACTATGCGGGGGCTGTTTCAAAACCACAAAGATCACAAGGTCGGGACACTCAATCAAATAAGCCTCTTAATTTGTATGATAACCTCAATTTTTTTTTTTTTTTTAATCAAGTAAATCGTTTAAAAATATTTTAATAAATAAAAATAAATTGATTTTTTTCACGAAATTCTCATACAAGGGGCCCATTTTATGCAGTCTCCCGGCCTCGTGATCTAGGTGGTTTTGGTTTATTCCGTTGTTTGCCGGTCTGTCGAGCCAACGGGCGTTGGGGGAACTTACCCTCAACTGAGTGGAACCGGTTATTTCGCTTCGTGTCTCATCTATATATAATATATCAATGGAGTCCTCTGATTTACCATTTCTAAAATAGCCCAGTTTAAAATATCGGTAGTTCAGTAACTTAATTTTATCTTAATAACGATTTTTTTACTATTTTTTTCAACTGTCCAAAGTTTTACAAGTCGCTTATTTTTGCTTTATTCTTGAATTTAATTTTTGTTATTTTCCACGTTCGTATGAGCTCCCCATTCGGCATTAAATTTATTAACTATAATATGCAGATATCTGCACAACTTGAAATATGTCTTATTTTTTATATGCCTGCCTATTTACCTCATTTTTTATCGATATATATATATCATATATGTGTGTGTGTGTGTATATAATATCTTCTATTATATGAAGAAGAATGTCCCGGGCGGGCGATGTTTGTTTGTTTTGTATAAAAATCTATAGTTTTATTCCGAGCTTGATGAAATTTTGCACACTTGACTTTCGAAACAAGTGGAAGAGGTCTACATAAAAAATCTCACCCCCTTTCCCACTCCATAAAGCAGAATTTTGGTAAAATAAGAGGAAAATTACTGGGTACAGTTAGGGGTACGGGTAGGGGCATGCGTAGGGGTAATAAAACACAACCTTAAAACTTTACTCCAAACCATTCATAACCCCGGGCAACGCCGGGTACTTCAGCTATTTTTTTATCATTCCTATATTGTATTACCTACATAGGATCTCATTTTTTGTTTTTTTTTTTTAACACATGTACTTAACCTCTATATTTCTATCCTTTGTTGTTTTACATGCTCATCAGGGCTCTTTACTGTTGACACATGTCTCATATTCTAATTTATGTTTTATACTCTACTAGCTAAAGTACTCGGGGTTATAAATGGTTTTGAGGTAATTTTGGGGTTTTGATATGTTACCCTTACCCCTACCCTTACCCCCACCCCTACCCCTACCTATCTATAAACCTTCTCCGGATAACACGGATCATTTTGCAAAAAATTGCGCGTAAATCTGTCCAGTAGTTTTTTAGTCTATAGCGGATACACCTATTAACATTACACACATACACGAAAACAAACAAACTGTCGGAAAAATTCATTCAGTTAAAGAGTTTATTTGAAAATCGAATTTTGTTTAAGAAAAATCAACATATTTGGTACCTAACATAAGTGCCTATTTAAAGTCCTATAATTCTTGATTTTATTCAAAATATGTTCGATTTGGGGAAGTACTTCAATTAAATTCATTATTAACAATTTATTCGAAAATTGAATTTTAATTAGAACTATCTATGGTTTGCAAAATGTCATTCTCAGAGTGTGACATGGTTGACAGTTTCGTAAGAGTTTTTGTAATTGTAAAATAGCTATTCAGATGTATTTCCACGTGATTGTAATAGTCCAGAAACCTTCGCGACGGTGGAAAGAAGATATTTTGAAAATTTCAAACATTTCCTATCCTTAATATAGCCACACATGAAGGACAAAGAAACAAACAAACTTACATTGATTTTTATATACAGATGATATAGTATATAGATGATGTATTATGTAAAAAGCTGAAATAAGTAAATACACACTTTACAGCAAAGTTCAAACATTTTTACTCAACAATTTTGCAAATAGTATGACTTCACATAGAGTCCTCCGATATACCGTTTCTAATATAGCATAGCCTAGTCTAAACCATCGGTAGTCCAGTAGAACAAGGCCCTATTCCGGACTTGCAGCATTCAACATATCGGGATGTAGGGTGGGGGGAGGCGGTCGGATGGTGTGTAGGCAAAACCGCCGACCGAATTATTATTATTCCTAAATGAATTAAAAATCAGGAAAACATCGCTTTCGAAACATGGTGATATGTGTATATTAATAAAGTGGTGATTGCAAAGTAATTTTTAATTCATTTATTAATAATTACGCCACAAAGTGAATACCAATCTTTTGTAGAAATTATTATTCCGTTGTCGGACCGTCAGAAGAGGATTTTTGCAGTCCCCCCACTCCAGACCACGACAAGTAGGAACGTGTGGAAGGCTGTCAACTCAACCAGTGTTGCCAACTCAGCACTTTTAGAGCTAGATTTAGCTCTTAATCAAGCTCATCAGCTCCAAAAAAATATATACCTGAAAAAGTGGTCGGTGTTGTAAAAAGTTTAGGAAACAATGATTTAAAAGCTCATTAGTTCCATTAGCCGCTTGCAAAGTTAAGTGTGTCAAGCTGTAGTGAGTAGACGATTGCTTGAAAAAAAACACGTGTAATGAAAAACGAATTTAAAACGTGAAATTTAATTTTTCATTATATGGTAAACAAGCTTTAAAATTTAACATTGAGTAGTCAAAAAATGTAAAGATCAATAAATGTCACGTGACCTTGCTTGTACTTAAAAATAAATTAAAACAAAGGAAGATCAAAGTTTGCTGTCTTCATTTTTTTTCCTTAGTTAATACTTTTATTATATGGTAATTTAAAAAATATATATATAAAAAAAAGTATACAATACGTTATGCATTGTATTCCCAGTAGTTAAGAAACTTATTTTGGGATCAGATGCAGAACCTGCAGTACAGTTTTTAAAAACAAACATACTTAATATTTAAAATACGAGTACATAATGAACATTCACAGTACGTTAACAACATTTACAACACATAATTTGCATTTGTAATAAAGATATATCACTGGTACATTATAATATAAGTGTACACAGACACTTCTTATAAGGAAACACATCACTGGTAGATTATACAGTTACTTATTACAGAGACCCGTCACAGCATAAAATTAATCCTTAAGAGGAACGGCTGCGCGGCCTGTTTCATACAAAACTTAATTTTGGATTTGAGGCCAAAATACTCACCTAAACCTAATCTTTTTAATCTAATATTTATTTATCTTTTTTTCAAAAAGTATAATAAATATCTAGTACTGTAATTTAATTAGCAATTTATATTTAGCCCATTTCACTGCCGTCCAATTTTATTTAGCGTGATTTTGACTGCGGTAAGCAAATTATAAAACACTTAGAGTGTCAAATAAATTTATTTATTTTTTACAGTAACTCCACACATATCATCTTTTGGGATGCTGTGTGGAGGGTTTTTTAAAGTTTAGGAAGGAGTGAACTTGGGCCTTGAAGAGACCCGTGTTGCAGGATTGAGAAAACGCAGAGGCCGGCAGATCATTCCACAACCGGGCTGTTGAACACAAGAACGAGTCGTAGAAGCTACCCGTTCTCATGTGAAAAATGTCAACCATGTGCAATGTTGGGCGGTAAACTAATAATAATAATAATAACATAATCTTTATTGTAATTAAATTTAACTATAACTAAAAGACATGTATAATATAATAATGTAAGTGTACAGTGGTTTATAATGTAAAATAGAAAATAATATAATAACAGTTATGGTTGAAGTTTCACATAACCCGCCTCACTAGGCTAGCCTGTGTTGAGGCAGTAATTTTGCAAATTATTTAATAGTTTTAAAATACCTATGAATATATACTTATATTAAGATATGCTTCGTAAACCGTTGAATCAATAATTTCGAATTTGGGTGAGTGTACATATATATACTAGGTATATTTATTACCTGTATCAGTGGTGTACATTGCTCTATTACCAAAGGCTATGTTAAGTTTATCTAGATCGGGTATGAATTATGCGTTGAATAATTGAAAACGGTAGACATAATAAATAATGAGACAATATTGCGGATAAAGTGGACAGAACCACAAAATCTATGTCAATAAAATATAACTCGTGTCAATTTTAATAATTTGTATTCCACACAAATTCCGTAACAATAACCTGTTTATTCTATGCGAATGAACTGTGAGTCATACCGTGAGAATAATTTTGGTTTTTGTTTATAATGCCCGTAACACACGTCGAATATATTATATTAATATCGATGGGCGTGGCCTATCTCTCGATACCGCTCGCTTTGGCGGCCTCCGTGGTTGAGTGGTTACTATCCTCGGCTACTTATTAATTAAAAATAATATGTAGTATATTTACAGTACGTTCCAGATTGGTAGATACTTTCAGTATCGCCCTGGTGAAAGACCACCATTCCGAATCGAAAAGTTGCTTGACATGGCTTTAGCCGTGTTTGGTGACTAGATCTGAGTAGCCAGGTATTTCCCACAATAAAAATGTCTATACAAATCCAAAACCAGAATATGCGCGGCCGAGACCTGTGGCGTCAAATGTTCCGAATGCAATGGCACCAACATAACGTTTTGATGAGATGATTTTTTATTCACTTATAATTTACGATTTAAAAATTCTACGTATAATTAAATATAATAAAACTTGTGTATTCTGAATCTGCGTTTGCTATGTATGATTAATATTTTTAAGCCGTATTATTTTTTTACTGGAGTTCCCAATGACACCATTGTGTATTCTAATATACAGGCTTATATGCATAAATTAATACATTTCAAATTGGTTCATTTTTGATGAAACATAATTAAATGATACACTGTAACTTTGTGTACAGCATTGTAATTTATAAGAACATGCTAACCGGTTTCGGCACATGGGTTTACCATCTCCGACGAAGGAACGATTTTGCCGAAACTGGTAGGTATTTTATTGAAAATTATAGTGATGTACAATGTTTTATGATTACAAATTCTCTAATTAGAATGGCTTATACTTGATTGATGTTTCCTTATAAGCAAGGTTTTGCGTGTAGTATTTCTCTTCCCGTGTCGTGTAATTCAAAATTATATTGAAATTCGAATTTTATTCTCACTGATGCAGTGGTAACAGTACCTTTTTTTATGCGGAGGTTACACGTACCCAGTAGCAAGGCAACTAAATTGCTACTACGGTAACTTACTACTTACCATTTAACGCACTGTCCACACGAGGATAGTTACTTACAATTATCTAAACGGCTTAGTTGCCTCTTATTACTGTCCTTGCTACTGGCTGCGTGTGACAGCCATTAGCCGGAGGTTTCTTGTCGGAATTTTTTTGCTAATTTTTTCATCTTGTCAGATTGTAAAAATGTTCGTCTCCACGTGTGGTGGTATTTTTTTTTTAATTGGACAATTAATTGAGGTAGTAAGCCTACATGTTTTGAATATTATTAAAAAAACGCTGTACCTACCTACTATGCTATATTATTCGTATCAAGGTAACAGAGTTGTATTCCAGATTTATTGGCAATTTATAGCTTGAATTTTCGATTAAGCGCAATACTTTTACGTTTATTCCACAGCTAGAAGGAAGGGACGTTAATACCAGTGTTTCTCAACATGAGGCGTACGCCCCACCGGGGAGAGGGGTGGGCAATTTCAATGTTTTGGGGGGGCAATGCACAAATCATTAATTATTAATATTTTCTTATAAATTTTTGAAAAAAAATTGCATTTGTCGGAAACATTTTTTAATTTTATTTATCAAATGTAGAACGTTTTCGCCTGTGTTGCATTATGTTAGGTGACAGTGCATATTTCAAAATATTTATTTCTATGATATTAATCCTAAGTGACATAACACAAACTACAAAACTTTTCCCGTCCCGCCAACGCCAAATACCCGCACGGATAACGAAGGTCACGAACGCATTCAGTACATTATTTTGGCAATCTGAACGTCTTACTCGTAAAAATCGTAAATTTAGCTGTTCCGCGCGGAAAAACTATTTTTTGCTAAAAAGCGGAATGTCCCACAAAAATCGGTACATCTAGCAACGGTGTTACAGTGACCTTCCTCTGGTTTCGAAGGGCAAGTTTGCAAAATTTCATCAAGCTCGAAATAAAACTGTAGATTTGTATACTAAACAAACACACACCGCCCGCCCGGGACATTCTTCTTTATATAATAGAAGATAGAAGACGAAGGTGGTTTTTTGATCATTTCTAAATTTAAAAAAAAACTTTGAAGTGGGGCATGGCAGAGATAAGTTTAAGAAACACTGACCTATGGGATGCAGCGGTTCCACAATTTATTATATATGAATAAATTACTGTCTTCAGTAGGTAGAGGTAGTGGGTTCTCCTAAGTTTTAAATATTTATTTCGATCATTTAGGAGAGGATTTTGCTCTTAATCGTTTCTGATGAAATTTTAGTCATGTAGTCTGTTAGTGAACTTCTCTAGAAAACAATAGTAATTTCCTTGTTGATTTTCAATGTCATTTAGACACAATAACGACTTATATTTTTCTGCAATAGGAAGGCGATAAAATATCACGATGCGTGTATTGTGTGTCAAAAATAACTGAAATGTTTTCCTCAAATTTGGGGGTTCAAATTTCAAAAGACATAAGTTTTTTTTTGTAAAAAATATTAAAATTAAACGGATTCTCACAAATAAAATGTAATTCATATCAAATGACGCCTAGAAGAGATGGAATTTTGGCGTCCTTTGAAAACGTTTTTTTTTCTTTCTTTTTTACATATTATCCTTCGATATTTTCCACGTGGATCCTTTTTTAGAGTTTTTACGTGTAACGGTGTCATTTTGCTAGCTGCTTGATTCAATCACCATTTGGAATCAATAATTTTTATTTTATTAATTTTCAAATTTAAATTATTTCTCAAAGTTAGATTTTTTTAAACCCACTAAAACGGCCGGAATTCGAGTGGTAAGTGGCGGGGATGTGCGTAACGTCACACAAGCGTCACGCTGGATGCTTTTACGCGCGGACAGCCGCGTAACGTCGATCCGATGATACCGACCAAATAGGGCGTTTTGATGTTTTATTCATTTTTAAATAACGATTTTTAAATTCTACGTATAATTGATTATATGTAATAAAACTTATGTTTTCAGAATTGGCGTTTGCTTATTTAAAATATGTATTTGAATATGTATTTTTTTTATGCTATAACGTTTTTAAAGTGTTTCTGTAGCACTTTTCTAAAGCGCGCACGAAAGGCGCATTACCACTAGTTAGTAGGGAAATGACTTGATAATACGGCACCTTAGTAACGCTCCGTCTGGAGCGTCTTGCTCTCACTCCCGGGCCTGCTTCTAATGTGGCAGCTAATCGTACATTTATTATCTTTGTTCTCTTAACCTTATAGACGAGTCTGTATCATTATATTTGCCATTTCAACATCGTATTCCGTACGCGGTTATCGCAGATATGATCCTCGAGGTTTCTCAGTCAAAATTAGATTAAGTTAAAACTGAAAACGGTCGCGTGAAGCAGCTATTAGTAATAATTTTTGGATTGTTTGAAAATAAAAATAAAAACTCTACCTGTTGCTATAATGTATCATTGCTTATATTATAACTTGGTGGTGTTTGAGAATAACTCGACAACTGCTTGTTTTGTCATTTTCTGTTAAGTGTAAAAATACGGTTACTGATTATTTATTTTCGATTAGTAAAATCCTGGTATCTATATTTAATTCGAAAACTTCCTGTACATCATGATCATGTGATGATGATATATGAACAAAAGTCAATAGATGTCAAAATATCTTAAGAGGAACGGCTGCCCGGCCTGTTTCATAGATACTTAATTTTGGATTTGAGGCCAAAATATTGACCTTTACCTAATGATCTTTATTTCCATCAAAAGGTATAGAAAATATCTAGTACGGATTAAACATTATTTTTTTAATTTAAAAAATAAGGGCCTTTATAGAAACCGATTTTAGAGGCAAATTTAGCAATTATTTGGGGTTAGCCCCTAGTGATTTAAAAAAAAAATTCCCCGTCTGCTATGAAAATATAATGAAATATAAAGTAAAAATTAAAAGTGTCAAAATAAGCATCTTGTTGGACCTAAATTTACATTAAAAACGACGAATTTACATTGGAACACAAATTTTCCGTTCATAATTTAAAATATCGACCCGAAATAACAATTTTTTTAAAGATGTTTTATCTTTTATTTTATTTTGTGTAATCATATTTACTATTTAAATATGACAATTTAAAAAATATATACCGTAAACCCGCAGATAATTGTCAAAGTTGCCTCTAAAATCATGAAAAATGATTTCTTTAATGGCCCATATTTCATAATTTAAAACAAAAATAAATAAAATATTTCTAATCCGTACTAGATATTTACTGTGCCTTTAATTTTAAAAAAATATATGTTTCGGTGGGTATTTTAGCTTTTATTCAAAAAATAAGTTTTGTATGATACAGGGCCGTTCCTCTTAACAGAATTATTAACATACCTTTTTAGCACTTAACAGGCTATTCTTAAACAGCATCTAACTCTATGTTACTTACTAAAACACATGATTTTGCATTACGAAATCACGCGCTCCTTATGCAGGTAGCGACAAGGTTGAGAGAATGTTTCGATTTACGCTAAAAAAAAACTTCACCAAAACACGTGTTTTATTCTATTCTGTAAAGCTCAGACATAATTATTAAAATGTTTTACGGTCATATTCTAAAAAAACTTAATTTACCACAATGAAAAATACGACAATATCGGAAAAGGGGTTCGTAAGTAGGAGAATTTGCACTTTAAACACTTTTTTAATGTCTGATACTTTATTTTTTTCTAGGCTTATAAAAAGACACACCAAAAAAATGTCCAGTTAAACGAAAGACCAAGGTGTGTTCTACTTGCAGTATTTAATTAAATCATCTGTGATATTTCTAGGCCATCAAATTCTTAAACCGAAAACACGTGATTTTTAATTACTTTCCATTGCATCGCCTCAACCGTCAGAGACAATAAATACACCCCAAAGTGATTTTTCACATGTCGGAAGTTAGTTCTATTGCGGATGATCATAATGTATCAAATGACAGCGGCACTACGGACGACGAGACCTTTGTTCCCATAAATTAAGACAGTGACGACGGAAGTGACATTATTGTACATTGCAATAATAGATTGGGAACAGAAAGTGAATCTTCGGATTCATTTTCAAAGACACAAGTGTCAAGTGAAATAATCTTATATTTGTGTATGTTTTAATATTTTGTTGTAGTTGTAAGTGTGTAGTTTTTTTTTTTAATTAGAACTATAATATTCGTAAAATTTCATTCATTACTTGTATAATTTAAAAAAAATCATTAACATTGATTGATATTTGTCCAAGTTATTGCATTTTTATTAAATACCACACTTTTTTTAATTAAAAACACAGAACATCTGTAGCAATTTATATACACACTTGCAAAATAAGCATAGCACTATAAACAGCACCCAGCTCTGTGCTACTTTTATTGAAACTTCCAGTACCTACTATACGGAAAAAAAGGTTGTTGAAAGGTATAACGTTTTTTGACCAAATCATACTTAAAGCTTATATTTCAAATTTTATTTTCAGCAACTTACAAAATACTTTTTTTTATGAAACAATGGGTAGCAATGATGCAGTTCAAACTCCCTGCAAACGGGTTTATACGGAGCATGGTTTGTGTCGACCGGTTTAATCAATTTCAAGGTCTTTAAAATTAGCAAATTGACTGGATCACGTTGTATAGAGGAAATATATTTTGTATTCGTTATGCGGATTCCATTCTCTACATACACACGATATTATAATACACACACACACATAGCATAAGCACACGTGTTGCATAATTAAATAATTTGCTTTAAATAAAGGAGTAATATTACGGATATCAAACAAAGAATTACGTATTTAATTTCGATTAAAAAACACACATTATTTTTTATCAACGTACATTTCCGTGATTTATGATGTAATGATTGTGAATTAATCGACAATTTCTGCATTATTAATACAAATCTATTGAGATTTTTTTGTTCTCTGTCGTTGTATATATTTACCATTTTTATTTATCTATCTATATGTATATATATAAAGAAGAGTGTACCGGGCGGTGTTTGTTTGTTTGTTTGTTTGTTTGTTTGTTTGTTTGTTTGTTTGTTTGTTTGTTTGTTTGTTTGTTTTGTATTAAAATTTACAGTTTTATTCTGAGCTTGATGAAATTTTGCACACTTGACCTTGAAAACAAGAGGAAGGTCACTGTCCATTTTATTTCTTTGAGACACAAACAGGACATCTGCAGCATCATTATTAAATTAGACACAAAGTAAACACACAAATATAAAATTAATTAACTACCTAACCATCACGCCGTTTCCCCGCAGGGGTAGGCAGATAGGACGGACAGCCAAATAACTCGATCTTGGCATACACTTTTTGCTTCATTCACATTCATACAACGTCTCATACATTCTCTTCTGCTATTCCGACTTCTGACATGGCCCGACTCAAGTATTTGATTCACTTGATCTTCCTCGGGCGTCCCCGACTTCTTCTTCCATTCTCATTCGCGTAATATATTCTCCTTACACTCCTTTCTAAGTAAAAACTAAATTAACATATTACCTATACCATCCTCCACAATGGCAACATTCGGTGAATGACAGTGCTGCGGTGGCGGCCGACGAACGTACCAATACTTTCTTGTATATTTCTCCCACGGTGTCTACATTAGATGTAGAAAAACCACCCTCATCCCCCTTTCCCACCTCTTAAAGCAGAATTTTAGTACTTCGATGAAATTTCACACATTTGACGTTCAAAATAAGAGGAAAATTACTGGGTAGGTGTAAGGGTAGGGGTAACACATCACAACCTCAAAACTTTACACCAAACCATTCATAATGCCGGGTAGGGCTAGTTTGACATAATATTGACTATTATATATTTCTTTTCATGTACTACGTACACCAACATCGAGTCATTATTTACTTTATTATTGTGACAACTCCAACACGGTATCGCAATTGTATAGTCCCTGTTCGCCATATACAGAATTTAGGTAATAATTATAAAGATATTATTGACATATATAACAAAATATAAACATATCTCATTTAAATTTATTTCGGCAAGCAGAACTCGTCGAATTAAATAAGTTACCTACCTCCGCTTCGAACTGATTAATTTGTTATTATAATAATTAGATAATTATTTTATTTTTACTTACTGGCTACGATGGTATTCTTAAAAATTGTTTTGAAAAGTTAATGTTGATCATTAAATTTATCTTTGAAAAATCTCCATTAAATTACTAACTACTTTTGTTTATGATTATTTATACCTTTTCCATGCCGTTGTTTATAATATTATAGAGATGTGTACATAATTTTTTAAATTTTCATTTCTTTGTTAATTTTTTATTTGAAATTATACTGATAAAAAAATGTTAAATGTGTAAACCTCCATTTGGGCGTAAATAAATAAATAAAAGTAATAATGAATGAGCGATATTTTGTATTGCATTGTGATAAAAGAATTATTGTATTTCTTTTTATTTTTTACTATATTCATGGTTATTATAAGGGTTAACTAATTACCAATATAATATTGCCAATATTGGCAATGTCTTCCAACCATTGAATAATACAATTAGAGGCGCTATCACGTATATAATATCTCGTTCGTAGTTTGGCACTTTGTCGCCGAGCGAACGCAGTACACAGTACGCAGTACGACGGGCGTTGAGGGAACTTACCCTCAACTGTGGATACAATTTTTTCACTTGGTGTCTCATGTAAATATAATACATTAATGCTTCCAAGAAACCCAACACATCAAACTTACAAAAACATTTTTTTGCTTGGAATGTTGAATACGCGACTATTTTCCTCTCACAGTGACATTTCGATCGCCAGCTATGGATTTTTGAATTATCCATTTAACCCTTTGAGGCACAAGATTTGAAACAAAAAAAAATGCTTGTGTTGCGCAGAATTTCGAAAACTTCGAAAAGTACGTATGTACCATCTATTGGCCGATATAGTAAGCCGTTGGAGTGGGCGGGACATAATTTAAACCGCTGTGTTTCAAGTGGTTTTAATTTTTCGAAGTGGTATAAATTACATCCCCCCACCATGCAGCAAATTATAAAAAAGGTGGGTTATTTTTGATACCACTATGCTTCAAGGGGTTAACTGTACAGAAATACGGCAATACACCGTATTGTTTGTTGTATAATAGTATGTATGGTAGGACAAGACAGTAGCTACCATTTTATTGTGACAATTATACTTCAGCGTCGCAATATTATTCCCCTATTCGACGGATTCAACATCTGGGGAACAAATACTCCGATGTTGTTGGCATATTTTACACATCAATGTTACTGTATAAGCATGCATATTTGAAACTATTTAACTCTGGATCTTTATCGTCAAATTAATGCCGTTTCTTTTTATGTTATCTATTTGTACCTTTTCAATATTATTTGTCAATGTCAAAGCCTGTAATGGGCGTAAATAAATAAATCATTTTTAATTTCAAAACTCGGGGGAAAAAGAGTTTTTAAAAAAGGTAATAGAGTACAGGAGTCCTCCAACTGCTTCCAACCATCTGTAGCCAGTTAGAGTATGGTATCTCAAATTGGGGCATGCTGTGATGCTGAAGGTAGCGGGGAGGAGAAGGAGATGGGGTGGTTGGCGGGGAAGTGTCTAATTATTCACATCTAGTCACCAAACACGGCTAAAGCCATTTAAAGCAACATTTAGATTCTGAATGGTGGTCTTTCACCAGGGCGATACCGAGAGTATATCCACTTTGATATTATTAATAACGGTGAGAGGTTTCACGATTTAAAAAAAATATTTACATTATACAAAAGTAAAAGTACAATGCAAAAAAGTCCCGATAAACCACTTTTTTGTAATTTAAAAAATAAAACAATATCATTGTTTTACATCACTTTTATTTATACTTTAGCCGACCGGGTTTCGCTACATTTCGTTACATTACGCGACGTTTTAATATCCGGGTAACTAAATAATAATGGGTTCTCCGAATTTGCTAACCATCCCTTAGAAACAGACCACACATTCAATAAAAATACAGGCACTAGTTTACAACATAAAAAATGGAACCGGCATTCGACTGGGTAACTTAGAGGCATTAGAAATAAGGAAAGCCAAAAACACTAATAGTAGACTCATTAATAATCAAATAAATTTAAATAAAAGTCCAATCCTTAAATTTGTATCAATCTATAACACATGTGCATCTTAGTTCATAGTTTAGTTGAATACTGCCCTGAAGAAGCTACGGTAGTAGCGAAACCCGGTCGGCTAAAGTATAAATAAAAGTGATGTAAAACAAAGTTATTGTTTTATTTTTTAAATTATAATGTCACATCACCAAGTTACTGCTTCATATGAAAATATACTTTTTTGTAGTTTGTCTAACGGGAGCTTGTTATTCAAAACTCAACATTTACAGAAAAGGTTACAATATATATATAAACATAAAATAAACAATACGCGTTAATAAAATCATTGCGACATTTTGCCTGTTACAGCCGTGATCTTGTTAAAAAGGGGGTCGTTATAGCCATGTTCGACTGTGGTCAATTAAAAAGTTATTATTTTTTATTGATGGGATTCTCTTTTTCAATATAATCAAATCTATTTTTCAGCCCAATCGATCCTATTTACAATTTGATACAGTTTGGCCTAAATGCTTCTAGAACACCTACGAACAAAATGAGGATTTTTTTTGCCACAAGAAAAGTCTTCACGGCCATTCGGATTATTCGTGCAACTTGTTCTTCCTGAGGATTTTACGTGTTACGTAGTAGCTGTGGTGAATGCCAAGGTTTACTTTCAAGGAAGTATTGCGAATTTAATACTCGTAATATATCCTACTAATAGCAAAAAACATTTTAATCCAATGATTAAATCTGATTATTCAAAAGCCGGATACTGATCTGATATTGAGAATTATTTTTTCAGGAAAAACGCCTTTTCTTCGAATGACGTAATATAAATGGAACTAAAGTAATTGCTACGAATTCGTAATATTTATTGTATTCAATTTAAGGGGAGAGGGATATAAACATAATGTTTTTAAAGAGAAATTTAATTATTAATTTTTTTTTATAATTTCTTCGAACAATTGGTATTCACTTTGTGGCGCCATTATTAATAAATTAATTAAAATATATACTTTGTATTCACCACTTTATCAATACACACAGATATCTAAATGTTTCGAAAGCGATGCTTTCTTCATCGGGAATATACATATAGAATATTCTAGTATTCCATGTAGATATCTTTGTGTATTAATGAAGTGGTGAATACGAAGTATATTTTTTAATTCATTTATATTGTTTTAATTTACAAAGGCTTAGCGTTAGTCAAAATCAAATCTTAAATATGGCTTTTTTTGACCGCCCTACTTACGAGTATGTTTTTTATAAAATATTAAAATACTTACATCAACTTAACCAAAGTTTTGTAATCCGCATTTAAAAAAGCATTAAAGCTAGTGTTTGTGAAAAAAGTGAATCTACGTCTACATCCAATTATTATACAGTCCAAATATCTGAAAAACCCTCGACTCTGTGTAGAATCGGGCGGTCCGTTTGATAGATTTGCCTATCTTAATAAACGGACTGCAATCTTTGGAGCACAGACGTCAGTTCGGAATGCTGTCCTTGTTTTACCGGTATTTCAATTGAAGATGCTCTGAGGAACTAGTGTCATTGATCCCTCCGGCATCGGAGCACCGTCGGGAAGCACGCCAAACGCGCGCCAAATAATAATAATAATAATTGGATGATTTATATAGCGCCTTTTTTGTTAAAAATCATCACAAGGGCGCTGTACATATATTACTTCATATTCTTTATCTAATTATGTGCAAACAGATAAAGAAAAACATACTTATGTTGAACACAGTTTTATTAGAAAATTTACGCTTAGGGAATACTCATATATGATTATTAGAAGATTGTTGGCACAAGAAGAGTTGGTATTTATTTTAAATATTTATAATTTTTGTACACTGTATATTTGTACACGGTTTACATTTGTCACATGACAACAGGTCGCTTCTATGACTCATTCTTGTGTTCAATGTGTTTAACAGGTCGGCTGTGGATTGATTTGACGGCCTTTTCTCCCTCCTGCAACATGGGTCTCTTCAAGACCCAGTTTCCCTCCTTCCCATCCTCTAATAGACCCTTCACACAGCATCCCCAAAGATGACATAAAGAAGATTTTAAATCATCTAAGATAATATTAATTAGCAAATCTTAAATGAAATATGAAACAGAAAATAAAAAGGTATCGGTCGCGTCTGTGAGTCGAATCCAGGACCTTTGTTTTACTTGGACAACATTCCGAGACCCGTTTATTTTTTATCGATCTCATGATTTCAATTTAAGAATTACCATTATTATATTCAACTTGCTGAAGTACTCGGCGTTGCCCGGGGTTTTTAATAATTTGGAGTAAAGTTGTATAATCCCTAACCCTACCCCTACTCCTACTCCCTACCCCTACCTAGTATTTTTTCTCTTATTTTGAACGTCAGGTATGTAAAATTTCAAGAAGTACCAACATTTGGCTTTAACGGTGGGAAAGCGGGATGAAAGTGGTTTTTCGGAATCTCATAGACAGTGACCTTCCTCTTGTTTCGAAGGGCAAGTATGCAAAATTTCATTAAGCTTGGAATAAAACTGTAGATTTGTTAACAAAACAAACACGACGGCCTTTTTGACGGCCTCCATGGTCGAGGGGTAAGGCTCTCGACTACGAATCCGAAGGTCGCGGGTTCAAATCCCGGCGAGCGCAGGTAATTTTTATTTAATTAATTTGTGTTGTTTCACAATTAATTAATTTAAAAATGATATATAGTATATTTGCGGACGTTCCCGAGTGGAAGATACTCTCAGTATCGCCCTGGTGAAAGACCACCATTCAGAATTGAAACGTTGCTTGAAATGGCATTTAGCCGTGTTTGGTGACCAGATCTGAATAGCCAGGTATTTCCCCACCTTCCTCTTCTCCTTCCCTCCCAATACCTTCAGCCTCACAACATTCCCCAATTGGGAATGCCATAGTCTCAGTGGCTCCAGACGGTTGGGAGCAGTTGGGACTCTTGTGCGGTATTCATGTAAAAACAAACAAAAAAACCCACCGCCCGCCGGGACATTCTTCTTTTTTATATAATAGAAGATAGATTAATTCCCATATTTTTAGTTGCTTTATTATTTTGTATGATTGCAAAGTTCTACCCGAATATAAAATCGGATAGGTTTATCCGAGACACTATCTAGGTTGCAAGTATATGCGGAAGAATAAGTACATACCTAGTTCATCAAGGTTTCTGACTTTTATGACATTATATGTTATTATTAAATATCACGTCTATCATTCATTTATAAGATGTAATAAATACTATTATTCTAAGTTGAAAGGTTTTGACAAAATATAAACATAATATGACAGGAGTGCAATAAAATAATAAAACCATGTACTCTTTGGTTCATGGGCGATAAAATTAATTCAGTATTAATAAATATTATTTCAAAAAAGTACGATTTTTTCCCGTTCAGTGTTTTTATACAATTCAATTTTTTTCATCAAGTTCACTAACTGCTCCTAACTGTCTGGAGCCAGTGGGACCTTGGCATCCCTAAATTAGGGTATGTGGGAGTGGGGAGGGGAATGAGATGGTAGAGGAAGGTTGAGAAGTGCCTGACTATTCAAATCAATCACCAAACTTTGCTAATGGTGGTCTTTCGGCAGGGCGATACTGAGAGCATCTATCACTTACCTGACCGATTGCCGAACAAGAGTCTCAACTGCCCAGAACCATTTTTTTTAAATTTAATTTATTTAGGTTGGTGTAGATTTTGGAGAATTTATCTGTGGCTGCCCCTGTGTTGTTTGTTAGGGACCTTCGCGTTATGTTTGGCGAAGTTTGCGTTGTTTTGGTGAAATTAGCGTTACTTTTGGGAAAATAGGGTTATTTTTCAAATAGGGTGGTACTTTACAACAAAATTTGTGCATATATATATATTTTTTAAAATTCTGTGTTGTCTTTTACATGTTTTTAATATATTGTATTTTTATAAGTTTCTTGAAGGACTTGAGTTTTAAATCTACAGTAACAATTGATTCCATTTCATCATCCGTATGTATACCTGCCAACAAACAATTCATTTCAATATATAAAAGCATTAAGTGCTAAAAGTTTAAAAAAATAAATAAATTATTACCGCCACCTGTGGGCGCATATCACGTTTCGTTTAACCTTAGGTCACAAACAAGTGTGAACATATTATAACAATAAAAATTGTTTAGGTATCTGCGGGTTTTTAAAGGAAAAAAATCTTTGTTTTGTCAAAGAATAATACAAATTCAAGTAAATTTACCATAAATAAATTTACCATATTATTTGAATATATTACATTACACAAAAGACATTTTTCCTGTTTTTTTGGTATGCAAGTTCAAAAAAGGTTGTTGCTTTTATTTTTTATTCAAATTTTTGTAGCCCCATTATATGACTATTTATGATGTAATAATAGATAAAACAAATTCCAAACACCATTCTCTGATTATAAATGACCACTATTGATGTTGGCATTCTTGTTTGCAATAAATATAACAAGGAAAACTATTAAATTATGCATAAAATGAGGAAAAGGTAAAAAAAAAAAAATTTAAATTAAATTCTCCATAATTTATTCAATCTACACGTGTTTTTTGTTTTGTTTTGGGTAAAATGCCAATTTTTGTATAAGACGTACAGTTTGACATTTAAAAGTAGACAAAAATAGAGGGCGCCGCGATCGTTTAAAAGGTTTCAATTGGCAACACAAAGATGCCACATAGGACAAACAAAGTAAGTTTAAAAAGAAAAGCACAATGGATGGACCAAGTGCATGTTTCTAACCAAACGGTGTTCAGAAATTAGTGGTATTTTCCGAAAGGAGATGATTCCACATCGTATTCTAAGACCAAAATTATATTTCAGCACATTAATAACCCTATATATATAATACAAATAGACTAGAGCACACTTACAATACTCGTCTCAATTTTAATGAAGGATTAATGGTTCCTAAGCATACAGACAAATATGGACAAAGAACTTTAGATCACATGATTCCTAGCTGTTTAAATATGTTAACCCCTGAAATAAAAAAATAAAAACTGTATTAAAACTAAACACTTATTGAAAACCTGGCTAGCTGAAAAAAGATATTTGTATTAGATAAAAAGGAAATATTATTTTATGTACGATTTATTGTTGTTGTTTATATTTTTGTAGAAATATTTTAGAGTAAAATTCTTGAGAAATATTTATGCTTTAAGTTTGTTACATATGTTTTTTACGTTATTATTTTATATATATATATATTGTAACTGTAATTTTTAAGTTTTGAATAACAAGCTCTCGTTAGGCAAACTACAAAAAAAGTAGTTTATTGAAAAAGTTAAATAAAAATTAAAAAAAAAAAAAACACTTTTATGTTTAAACTTTTTTTTATTCAACGTTTTACAAGGAAGATAATAAACATGGAAAGACAATTTTATGTATCGAACTAAACATGTATTAGATGTTAGATAAATAAAAATAACAAAATCAAAAAATTTGAATTTAAAAAAAAAAACTGAAAAAAATTCATTATGATGTTTGGCCTTGTTTCTTTACTAACTGTAAAACGCGAAAATGTGAAAGTATTTGAATCTGAAGAACACATTTCGAAGAAAAAGTTAGTAGCATGGTGTTGCCATAGTAATGACATTTTGTAGTTAAAAATTAATAAATATCTACAATTAAATGCCAAGCTAACGGCCCTCAATACTAGCTACCGAATTATTGTAAAATTCGGAACTTTTTTTTATTTTTATATGAATACCGCACAAGAGTCCCAACTGCTCCAAACCATCTGCAGCAAGTGAGACTATGGCATACCCTATTGGGGAATGTTGTGAGGCTTAAGATATTGGGGAGGGGAAGGAGAAGGAGAAGAGGAAGGTGGGGAAATACCTGGCTATTCAGATCTGGTCACCAAACACGGCTAAAAGCCATTTCAAGCAACGTTTCAATTCGGAATGGTGGTCTTTCACCAGGGCGATACTGAGAGTATCTTCCACTCTGGAACTCATTTGAAGATCTAAACTTCAAATCCTAAACTCACAATACAGCTGTTGGCCTATCATATATTAATTTCTTTGTTGATTTCGATGTTATAATTTCTTTTTATTTTCGCCAAATACCTTATAATGAACATCATCAAAGGGTGTAGTAGTTGTGAAATGTTAAGATGATCATCATAAATTGGAATTTAAAACACGGAAGTCGATTGATGTATTTAGCAGGGTTGCATTGTTGATTTTTTAACGATTAAGTTCGATAAACATCTACCGGCACCGCGCAGTGCAGAGACCTAAAGTGGCAGGCACGACAAAATTAATTTCTTGCGTTATCTATGAACATATTCGCGCACGATGTAATGTGAATACTCCCTTCTGTGCCGTGCCTGCCACTGTACGTGGCTGCGTTTCACGGTGCCGATAGATATGAATAGCGTCTTCTACACGTACGTTTCCCCCTGCATTTCTCGATCTTCTCTCCAAAGCACCTTCCGAAACGTTAATTTGGGTGAAAAAAGTCACAGCAATTCGGCAAGTGGGCTGATCCTTTGATCGGCTGATCTCCGCGCGGTAGTGTACGCGTAAAGGCATTTCTCAGATATCTGAGCGAAGTGTGGCCTGATGCGTGATACGTCTTACGGTTTAAAAGTTTTGCTACGGTTTTGACCATAGATGTCATAAGCCATGGCCATTTAACAATTAAAATAATGTCATAATTACCCAGAGATTATAAATTACTTACGTATGTACAATGCAAATTTAGATAGTTTACTTGCAATGTTTCATTCAAAAATGAAATTAAACTAATACTGATTTTTAAGATTCTATTCTTTGCTTTTGATTTTCCATAAGCAGTCGGTGAAAAGGCATAAACAAAAAAAAACAAATTCTCAAGCACTTAACATGTCAAGGCATCATAGCAAGTCGATCACTGAGAAAAACCTATGCGTTGGACTGAAGGGGGATCTGGGCGTTCGGACTGTAGGTTGCTGCCTTTACACGTACGTTTCGGCAGACGTATTAGAACGAAGCGTGGTAAGATTTTGAGTCCGAAGCGTACGTGTAATATAATTGTTGACTAATATACCTTTATAGCTTAGATCTTCGCTTAGTTGCGCACAGTGGCGGTTTGTGGTTGTGTGGTTACATCGTTGGGAGTTCGACATTAAAGCGATTTAATAGTATATTGTACTACCCAAATGGAAACCTGTAAAGTAGCAAATTAAAACACTTATTTATTATACCTTATTTGTATGTAAACTGTTGGTCTCGCAAATAAATAAAAATAAAATAAAATCACTTAAAGTCACTTCATTTCAAAAGTTTGTGTGGAAAGGTATTATACTCGTATATATAAAAATATATATATATATTAAGACAGTCACAAGTATTAGGAAATATGAGAAAAGGCGCAAGTCCATATTTGAGATAGGATTTATTTTGCTACAATAAAAACTAAAATGGCGGATGCCATTTAAAAAATTATGTTTTTCTTATAATGCAAAAACATTTAATACGACTTTTTGTGTTAAATAGAACAACAAGAAAATCATGTCCAAAATTAGAAATAACAAAAAACCTGCAAATGCTAAAACAATATTCATAGCATTCACACAATGAAAAAAAAAGAAAAGAAATTGCCCTATCGCTGCGCACCGAAATAGCAAATTTCGGCTTTGACACATATTCTGTCGAAATTTGTGAGGAAAAATCAATTCAATGCTTATTCATATTTAAAAATAATTGATGTCGTTAGAGATTTGCTTCTATACTCCTCATCTTATGAGAAGTTTTTATATTTCGTCCTTTGTTCTTATTATTATTCTTCTTTTCAATTTTGGTTTCTTTTATTCTAGTTGCCAGCAAAATCCTCCCCGGAACCACCGGAATATTCACCGTCGGAGTGGTTTTCTACACCATCTGCATCACCACCATGCTGTGGTCCGCCATCTCCCGACTCCTGGCCTCCGGCAAGAACTGGTCCTGGACCGAGCTCGTCCCTTGCATCGGTGGCTTAATCTTCGCTATCTCCGACACTTTCATCGCGTTCGATAAGTTTATTTCTCCTGTTGCCAATGCACAAGTAAGTATTTTTTATGTGATATTTCATCAACATCATTGTTATTTTATTCTCATATTCCCCGGCGCAGGCATTTCTAGATGTCTCCAGGCGTTTTCAGACATTTCCAGGTATCTCCAGAGGTCTCCAGGCGTTTTCAGACATTTCCAGGTATCTCCAGAGGTCTCCAGGCATCTCCAGACGTGTCCAGGTATCTCCAGAGGTCTCCAGGATCTTTTTAAGGATAAGGCATTGTCATTACTCCTAAGCTTAAAGATTTTTTGCTTAAGTGCGATTCCAGTTCTCTCGGATAACACCTGTCATTCATTGAATGACATTCTTTAAAAATATTGATATTTGCGTAATTTTAACAACAACAAAAAAGTCAATATTATCATAAGTATTGACCTTAAACATTATTAGTAAGCCACTACTTTCACCAACTTTGTCAGAGGCGGCCAACTGGATGCCTTCACGCTGGAATTGCCCCTAGTATTTTGTGCGGAAGTCACTAGTGGTGGGCGAAGCGGCTCGGTTTAGTGAGCCGGATCACTAAATCAGCTCTTTGTAGTGTATCTATATGGACCCCCAGGGGTCCGTACAGACCACTTTGGGAATATATGGTCTAAAGGTTCTAGTAGGTATATGAACAGTACAGACTGATGTCAGTGGTTATATCAGTAGGTAATAATCAATAAGAGTAATGGTGCTAATAAGGAATTCCAGTCCATTATTCAATTTTTTTTATAAATGTTTACCTTCTAACTTAAATACCAGTATTCAATACAAGTTTGTTTGCACAGTTAAATGAATTTTCATAGTTTGATTTTTTTTAAAGCCTACCAAAACAGCCGGAATCCGATCGGTGACCGCGTGACGTCACACAAACCGTTACTCGGTTACGCAGAATGAATTTATACAGAAAATATTTAGGCGAGCAACCGCCCAACGTCATTCCAATGGTACCAAAGAAACATGGTGTTTTGATGAGATGATTTTTTATTTACTTTTAAATAACGATTTATAAAATCAACGTGTAATTAAATATAATAAAACATACATATTCAGAATCGGCGTTTATTGATCTATATAATTTTATAGTTTTTAAGCAATAACATTTTTTATTGGCATTCCTTATTAGATAATAATTTTTAATATTAAGTTTTAAATATTATATTAACACTATTAAAGCAAAAGTAGTTTTAAATGCGCGAAAAAAATATTAGTGAACGTTTTTCTCTCACTTTTGGCAATGTAATTAATGTCACATGGTCTTTATTAGCATATTTAAAATGTTTATTCAATTAATTAGAGGCATAAATTACCTAGTTTACTTTGGTTTTTCCTGTAAATTGAATAAGTTTGACAGTAATGTGTTAAATACCAACTTTATAATTAATTTGACCACACTTTCCTTATTTACTTTACTAATAATTATGTTCTTAATTTTCAGTTGATCATTATGACTACATACTACTTCTCGCAATTTGCAATTGCCCTGAGTGTAGTGGGATCCAGTTCTACGTACAAACAGGCACAAGAGAAGCTCCAAGGGGAGACAGAGAGCGAAATCACTGGAAAGTCTGGCGATCTCTTCTCTGAAAATGCCAGAATTAAGACAAAAACTCGCTCATAAACAGTAAACGGAATCTACAATTTTACCAAAAAAAGGGTTTGTTTGATTAATCGAAGGAAAATGTGTCTTTCGAAACCAAATTTAGATTTATTAGCTTTGTTCAGACGACACGAGGTTTGTTCAATGAGACAAGTGTGATCAAATATCAGGCAATACTTGAACATTAAATGGAAAAGCCCAAATATGTATATAATTTCATTTCATTGCCGGCAACCCGGGCGTTTATTGGCATAAAATTTAAACATTTACATGTACTTTACCCGTCTCACTAGACAATGTCTGTTCTGAGACGGGTAAGTCACAATTGATTTAATTTTGCCTATCATATTATTTATTTCAAAGTTGTTTCATATGCTAGCCGCGCACAGTCCGGACGAAGCTTTTGGCATTGCATAGCAATGTAATGTATCTTTTTTTTTTATACCTGCTATAATTTTTGGATTTCAAATTCTTCAAAGTATGTATGTATAACAATATGAACAGGAATGTTAGGTTGAATGGATTTCGCGCTTTTTCAGGTTGAATGGATTTCATGGTTTTTCACAAACAGGAACACTGTTCCCATTTGTTTTAAATGAATCATCACCGCTGATTTGATTACCCAAAATTGTTTTAGTCTAAAGAATTAATTGTTTATGTATTTTATATGAGTCGTAGAGTTCCAAAATCTGCTCTGGAAATTTTGGAAATGTGAAGGTGATCGTGAAAAATTGAATATAAAAAGAATTTACATAATTTAATGCCAAATATCTAAATAATAACACACTATTCTTTTAATATTTAGCGAAAAATATCAATATTATATTTACTGTGTATTTCATACTCATACAGGTATGTACATCACAGATAAAATATGTTTTTATTATGAAATGGTATATATTTCAGTGTTGCCACATTATTATTTTATAATTTATAGGTTATCAATAATTTAAGCTAGAAAAAAATGAAAAAAATAATAGCATTCATAATTAATCATCTACCTAATAATGATAATTTTTGTAGGTCTTTTAGTAATGATTATTTTATTTTGCTGTTATATCGCTGTGCCTAAAATACTGTTGTATATATATAAAAATTATGTCAAATATTGACGCAGAGTAAATTTACTTTTGACATATAGTAATTTTAAGGCCCAAATTTTAATAACATTTGGTCATTTCTGCAGTTTTTCTGATTCTTAATTTGTTTTGATATTTCGTCGTTAATGAGGAGATACATACGTGTTTATATTAAAACATGTTATAATTAGAATAATTTAAATTGAAGTTTAAGGTTAATATTAAAAAAAATTCTATTATTTCTTTGTGGTTGTAAAAAAAATGTGTTTTTGAGTAAATTAATAATTTTTTTTTCTGTTATTTCCTGCTGCGTAAATTTGAATATGTTTTAAAAAATATTCTTACATGCTTTTAATATAGGATTTATTTTATATGTATTGTCAACTTGAATGTTTAGATATTATCTTTAGGAAGCCATATTAACCTGATCTACGCGGCTGTCACGTATGTGATCCATTTCACTAAAAAAACTATATTGTGTCAAAATGTGCCGCATAGGATAGATTGCATTAAACAGGTTAATATTTTGATTGTGATGGAATGTGCTGAGATATTCATCTGAATCAATGAGGGTTGCAAACGATATGTGATAAAAAAATGTGGTTCTAAAGATATTTTTGTTTATACAAAGGGCAGGTATTTTTGTCATTAGGTATGGAGTTGTTTAGTGTTTGAATTATTTTGAAATGTGCAATAATAATAATAGTTGGATGACTTGTATAGCGCCGTTTTTGTGAGAAATCACCTCAAGGGCGCTGTAAATGCCAGATGTCTAACCATTTGTAGTAACACCCAGTGTATAAGACCTACATATGTTCAGGGCTTTACACATTCCTTATCACCTACTAACCTAAGGTACAAGTTTATCAGTGTTGATAACCTATTGGAAAAAAACTTGTTTTAAAATTATCTGTTAAACTGTTTTTTGTACTTGGTATTTTACTAAATGTTTTTTAGGTAACAATTATTTAGTAACTGATTTGTTTAGGAATAGTTTGTCCTTTGAATACCCTTATAATCTCATAAGTGAAAGTTGTTATTCTGGATAAATAATCCACTGAAATTACTATAAAAGGACGTTTCATCATACCTGAGTAAACTGTCTATTAGCACTACTCGTTGAGTTGCGTAAAAGTACCTGTCAAGTAAATCCCTGTTTTTACAGCCATGTTAATCCTGTTATGATTAAAATTATTTGATGAGTCAATAGTTTACTCAGAAGTGGTGAAATACTCCCTAAGTAAAGTCATCAACGTATAAACTTCCCAATTAGGTGTTGTAAATACGTCAATATTCTTTAATTACTGACACCCTAGGCACATTCAAATGTTTTCACATATTCGAATTTGACAGTTCGTTTGAAAGAAGTAAGGAAAACATCATAATTTTTTTTTAATTTATAATTTTAGTCTATGAATTTGATTTTTAATTTTTTTTTAAATTATTTATCTAACATGTATTTGTATTTATTTCGATAAATACAATTTCAGAAATACAAAATAATCACCTTTCCTTGTAATTATCTTCCTCGCAAAGAATTAAATAAAAAAAAGTTTAAATATAAACTTATCTTAGAATATGATGTCGAATCATCTCCTTTCAGAAAGTACTAATAATTTGCCGTTTGGTTAAATTAAAAAATATGCTCTTGGACCATTATTGTGCTTTTTTAAACTTTGATTTTCCCATAAGCCATCTTTGCGTTGCCATTTAAAACCCTTTAAACGATCGCAGCAACCTCAATTTTTTTCTACTTTTAAAAGGCAGACTGTATGTTATATTCTCACTATTTTGCTTTGATAGTCTTGTGCAATCTGGCATTCATAATTTTTTTCTTTTTTATATGAATACCACACAAGAGTCCCAACTGCTCCCAACCGTCTGGAGCCAGTGAGACTATGACGTACCCTATTGGGGAATGTTGTGAGGCTGAAGGTATTGGGGAGGGGAAGGAGAAGAGGAAGGTGGGAAAATTTCTGGCTATTCAGATCTGGTCACCAAACACAGCTAAAAGCCATTTCAAGCAACCTTTCAATTCTGAATGGTGTTTTCGCCAGGGCGATTCTGAGAGTATCTTCCACTCTGGAACGTGCGCAAATATACTATATATTATTTTTAAATTAATTATTTGTAAAGTAGCACAAATTAAATAAAATTTACGTGCGCACGCCGGGATTTGAACCCGCGACCTTAGAATTCGTAGTCGAGATTCTCACCCCTCGGCCATGGAGGCCGTCATTTAGTTTCATTTAGTTTTATTTAGTTTCAATACATTTTTTTTGTCATTTGGTTAATAAAAATTTATAAAGCTAATAAGACGATTTGTAATGTTTTTGTTAGTCGTCCTCACTAGGTGTTCCTGTGCCGAGGTGCACTGAGTTTTATTTAAAAACTGATTGTTTAAGCTCCTATGAAGTTCTTTTCAAAATTTTGGATAACTCCTCTTTTTTGAACCAGGTTTGATTTCATTTTTGAAATCATTTCCCTTTTCTGTTTTTTTTTTATGACCGGTGGAAGTGAATTATATAGCTCAGTGGAGGTATTTATAATTCCTGTGTCCAAAAGCAGTTTTAAATTTAGGAATATTCTTAATGTCATTCTGGTTCACTCTTGTGTGGTGAAAATTAAGTTTCTTCAGAGTTTTTGAAATGTTTGAATAAAACATTCTTATCATAGATATTTTGAATGCTAGGTACTGCAAAAGATTTGAAAATTTCTTTTGTTGGCATTTTTCTGAAGGCTTTTAAGATAGTCTAATTGTTTCGTATGATTAGTGGTTGCCGATCCCCATCCTAATATCAACATCTTGTTTTAACATTATTATTTTTTTTTTTTTAAATATGTGTATTTTGTAGGTTTCCTTGTAATACCATTTATGCGAGTGTCCCACCGAAGATTTTCATCTATTTCTATGCCAAGATATTTTATGCTTTTTGTATGTGTAATAGGGAGGGCAAGAACATTGTGAAAAATTACTTTGGTGTTCATGTAATTGTAGATTGTAGTAATTCCCTGGTTGTCCTCTTGTGTCAATTGAAAAAGTTAAGTATTTTGTTTTACCTGCATTCAACGTGAGTTGGTTTTTAAATATTTTTGTAGAATGATGAGCCCACATTCACCTTCTTTGGAAGTATCTTTCCAGTTATTTTCATGAAATTTACAGTATCATCAGGACAGTTTTCTATTTTTCCTTTGATGGGAAGAGCAGAAATTTCTTTTATGTAGATGAGAAATAATAATGGTACTAGGACACTTCCTTGAGGAACTCCATAGTTTATTGGAAGAGACTTCCTAGTTTTTCCACCCATTTGTACATGCTGTTCGTGTCCTGATATGTAACTTTCTAATAGTTTTAGTGTTGTTTCAGGCATTCCAATTTGTTTCAATTCCAAGCATAAAATTGTATGATCAATAGTTTCAAAAGCTTTTTGTAGATCAATAAATATTGCCAAACACTTTCTATTAGCGTCTAAATTTTTTGTTATTATAACCTTAATATTGCATCTGAAGTAACTTGGTTTTCCCTAAAACCATACTGTGTAGCAGATAATTTATTATTGTTTTCCAGATGCTGTACAATTTGTTTTTACACAACTTTTTCCAAGATTTTTGAAAATGTTTTTAAGAAACTTATTGGACATTAGTTATAAATGTCGGTTTTGCTTCCATTTTTGTAAATTGGTACTATAGTAGTTTTTTTAAGGCAAGATGGAAATACACATTTAGATATGGAAAGATTGACAAGGTATGTCAGGCAAGATCAGTTGATTTTGTAGACGTTTGATTGTTTTGTTTGAGATAACATTATTTCCTGATGAGGTGTTTAAGTTAAGAGAATCTATCACAATATATATTTCCTCTGTTGTTACTGATCTTAGTTTAAGTACATTCTCAGGGTACGGACAAACATCCTCTTCTATTTTTTCTTCATTAGTTGGGGATTCTTTAATTTCATTTGCTAGTTTTGATCCACTGTTAATAAAAAAACCTATTAATGTATTAAGTCAGGATAATCTGCAAATGGGGTAGGAATCATGTCTATGTTTATATTCTTAAATGGTTTTTTGGCAGATAAAGATTTTTTATTAGCGATTTCATTTAAAATCTGCCAAAGTTTTACGGGAATCATTCTTACAACCATATATTTTTTCTTTATAGTATTCTTTAACATTATTACAAATGTTCCTGTATCTTTTATAATATCGGAGTTTAAAGATGTCATAAGGGTCTTGTTTAGTTTTTGTATGGAGCTCATCTTTTTTCCTAATACAGTTAATTAAATTTTGTGTCATCTATGGTTTAATATGTTTGTTTTTGTGAGAGACCTTTTTTCAGTTGTTCTTGAAAGTAATAACATGTTGAATGTGGTCAATAAAACCAAGCATTTTAAGAAATGAGTAAATAACACTTGTTATTTTGTATTTGTAGTTTAACATGACACATTGAACTTTAGTTCTATATTATATTAGTATGTAAGAGGAAAAAAATATTTCTTGGACATGTGCAATGAAAAGAAAATTTTCTACGTTTGTATTTCCCTGTCATTTTTTTAGGATTTTTTATAATATTTAAATATACAAACTGTATCTTATCATTCTAATAAAAAATATTTGTACTCTTAAGTTATTATTCATTGTGCGTCCTTTCTAGTTTGTTCTACTTATTTAAGTTTTTAATCTAGCCGGAGAGAGTGGGTGGTGCAAACCCAATCTGACATACTCGTATTACATGCCATACATATACAATTTATTACAAAAAAAATAATTAAAAAAGAAGATTGAAAAAAAAGAAGTTGAAGATCTATCATACGATAATGTGAAATTCCTAACAAAAAACCCAAAAATTCCTAGATTATATGGATTCTTAAAGATCCACAAACCCGATAGCCCAATTAGGCCCGTCGTTTCATGTTGTAATTCCCCGAATTACAAACTAGCTTCTTTTGTCACTAACCTATTTAATAGTTCCAATGTATTTTCCCCGGTATATACCATTAAAAATTCATATGAATTAGTCACCCATTTGAAAGATTTAACCTTACTAAATAACTGCAAATTAGTATCATTCGATGTTATTAATTTATTTCCAAATGTCCCTGTATTCGAATGCAAAAATATTATTCATAATTTACTAACAAATTCTAACTTACCAAAAGACCTCTCTGATGATCTGACCCGGATGTTTAACATCTGTCTGAATCAAAATTATTTTAAATTCAATGATATTATATATCAACAAAATGAAGGTCTCCCTATGGGCCTACCAACGAGCCCCCTTTTCGTTGATGTCTTTATGGATAACTTCGAAAAGAACATTTTTAATTCTAATTCACCCCTTCTTAAAAATGTGGTTTTGTGGAAACGTTATGTTGACGATATAATATGTATTTGGCAAGGTACCGAGCGTCAACTCAACTCCTTCCTATCCCTCCTTAATTCATTTCATAAAAAAATTCAGTTTACTTTAGAAATAGGAAATAATTGTTGTTTAAATTTCTTAGACTTATCCCTATCCATTGTTAATAATAAATTTGAGTTCAATATTTATAGAAAACCTACTTTCACAGACACCGCAATTCACAGTACTTCTAACCATCCTATCTCCCATAAACATTCCGCCTTTCATTCAATGATTCACAGACTCGTCACTATTCCTTTATCTAACGCTAACTTTACTGAAGAACTCTCTAAAATCAAATCTATCGCAATAAATAACGGATACCCCCAAAGCTTAATTGATAAAATCCTTTCAAAAAAACTTAACCTAATATCTACTAATAAATTCCTTTATAATAATTCACACAATACCAGAGAGAATATAAATCAGGGTTGGCGTAGAATTTTATTCATAAATAATTTTTCATCTTCAAGTGTTTCTAAATTCCCTACAGAAATTAAAGCTGCGTTTTATACTAATAATAACCTAGGAAAACTTTTAATAAATTCTAAAGATAAAGAAAATAACTTAAGCCATTCTGGCATCTATAAACTCAAATGTAACGATTGTCCAGCCTTTTACATCGGTAAAACGGCTAGAAACATTCAAATAAGAGTGGTCGAACACTTGAGATGTCTACACAGTGTCGGATTTTCAGAATTCGCCACCCACCTTATCGATAATAATCATTCATTTAATAAATCTTCCGTGATAGATGTATTACATAGAAATGGGATAGGTCTACGCCTTAATAATCTTGAAGCCCTTGAAATAAAAAAGTCATTAAAAATCAATAAAACCAATCTACTTAATAAACAACTAGATTTGTCTAACACCCCCATTTTTAAAATATTTCCATTACCTCCGCCCACTTTCACCCCTCCCTCTGTAGCTCTTCTTTCCTTGCCCCCCACCTAAGTTGATGTTCTGTCTCTCTCTTCCAATTTTCTATTAAATACCATGTATTTCTGTATTATGTTTAATATATTTTTATTCACCCCTGAGGAAGGTTCAGGTTGAATCGAAACCGGTTGGATGAAAAAATAATAAAGTGGAATTAAAACAAAGTTATTTTATTTTTTTATTAAAAAAGAAGTTAAATAAGAATTTACTTAAAAATAATAATAATAGAAAAAAGAAAAACATGATGGGTAAAATAAATTATCGTCCTTCAGGGTGGGTGCCGCATCATCACTTGCATCCATCGCTCATTGAGTGGAGAACTGAGCCACTCGGATGCAGCCACACAATGGCGTTGGTTGATTTTTGTGTCTTTTCCCAGAAGTTGGTAAAGTAAGGTGGGGAATGATTGAACTCTCCCTTCAGAGAACATCGGGGACGCACTGCAGAACCTTGGAAGTTGCCTGTATGCATTATTGTAGCGGTGATAGACAGATTTCTTTGAGGTCAGCAGATTCGAATGCTGCTAACCGATTAGTTGAACCCTCTCGGTCAAATAAATCCATGTACTGTGATCGCGCTTTCCGTATATCATCATCTGGAATAAGCTTCCCCCAAATATTGCCAACATCCAGAATTTAGCAGAGTTCAAACGGGTATTAAAAACAAAATTATTCAAAAAATCTTATCCGATATAAAACATACTTTCATGTGCGTAGAAACAGAATTTCAGGACATTTTTTCCTTTAATCCTCCATAGCTTATTTAGTTGCGTTTTTCTCCCCTTGTTATTTAATTCCCTTAGTATCCAGTGAAAAACCATGTATATAATGTCATATAATATTCTCTTGCTCTGTTGTTATTTGTACTTATGTGATATTTGATTATTTACACCCCTAGTTTCTAAATTGTTATATTATAATATCTGCTCATGAATATTTTATGTCATAGTTTTAATTTGCATATATATGTTTTATAATAACAGATATACTATGTAGTATATCTGTTATTTTACAATCATATTAGGTTAGGTTAGTTAGCGTAAAGCGCAGTTGTGGTGAACCTTCACAAAACTGCGCTATAGAAATTTACTATTATTATTATTACTATTCCCTGAAGCTGAGTATTGTGTCCACAGCTCAGATGTATATAGGGCAGTGCAGTATGTCTTGAAAAGCAGTTTCCTGATATCACCGCCAGTGGTAGAACCGCCTTGAGAGCATACCCGACCTGCATTTCTAATGGCCTTTCTTTGTAATTCCATACCTTTAAATTTACATTCTTCAATGAAAGATGTTCCGAAGAAATACCATCATTGTCCCTTCAGCATCAGTGTACAACCAAAAGATACATCAGCACCCAACATTTGCAGCATGAAAAGGGGTCGCTTTACTTCGTTTTTGTGTTCAAAAGATTCGAAAATGTGGAATAATTATCCAGCTTTTTTGTTTCCTCCCTTCTACAACATGGGTCTCCTCAATAACACAGATTCACTCCTTCATTTACCTCCACACAGCATCCACAAAGATGACAAATAAAATAATATGTACCACATTTTCTTAACATTGGAATTTTTTATTTAGATGAATTCTATAAAATAAATATATTTATACATATTGTTATTTAAAAAAAAAACTATAATAGTATTGAGGTTAACATGTAATATAATATTAAGGCGCGGACATTGCAGATCATTCTGCAATTAAGTATTCATATTCATTGATAAAAAATATGCTAGATTGGTCCTTGCAACATTAAATAACACCATAAAAAAAAATTATGTGAATATCGCACAAGAGTCTCAACTTCCCGACTGTTCGGAGCTAGTGGGACTTTGGAATCTCCAATTGGGGTATGTTGTGAGGCTGAAGTAAGTGGGGAATGGAAGGAGATGGGAAAAAGGGAGGTTGGGAAATGCCTGGCTATTCAGATCTCGTCACCAAGCATAGCTAAAGTCATTTCAAGCAACGTTTCGTTTCCGAAAGGTGGTCTTTCACCATGGAGATTTGCAGCGAAATTAACGATATCACAAAATAAATATAAATAAGGGTCCATCTAGCACATTCTTTATCAATTTTCATAATATTACTAAAAATATATTATGCGACAATGGTTGCCAACCACTGATTATTATATAATTATTAAATAGAAAAGTGATGAATAAATTTTCACATTATTTCATTTTACGGTATTTGTTTTATTAATTTTTGACAATAATTACTAAAGGCATTTAGCCAGAATCATTACAATTTTATTAATCTACACATCGTGAAAACTTGTTAATGTTATGTGGTTCTGCAAAATTGTGGATGTTTTGCGTTTTGTGATTTGCAAAGCGGTCGATGTTATGTGTTCAGTGATTTGCAAAAGGGTCGATGTTGTGTATTCAATGATTTGCTAAAGTGTCGATGTTATATGTTCAGTGATTCGCAAAAGTGTCGATGTTATGTGTTCAGGATTTATGCATTCTGTGAAAATTGTTGATGTTATGCATTCTGTGATTTGCAAATCTCAATTTGTTTGACGGTGCAATATCTATATGTATCATCTTTTCAGTGTTGGCAACCTCACAAGCTAAATAAGTATCAGAATGTATAACTATTCCTTCCTCAGGTTGTCCAGCCTGGCTTGCAGATCTGCATCAGCGTCGGTTATTCCTCCACCCCCTCCGCCTCCTGCCGCAGCGGCCGTCGGCTGGGCGGGCTGTTTGTTACCTGGAAAAAATTAATTTACAGTTTTAATTTTTTGTATTTCTTGGGCATTAACTATGTAACAATTTCTAGACATTTTGTTTGAAGAGTTTTAATCACTATGTACTTTTGTTACTTAATTTCATTACTGTACTACCGGTTTCGATACATCCGGGTCAATCACTAGCGTTCGTAAAACTAACTTAAATTAAACAAGTACAGAAATAATTAGATATTTTTAGGTGAGGGTAGTGGTGAGGGTAGTAGGAGTGGTGATTTGGAGAGGGGGGGACGGGTGGGAGGAGTCAAAATAACAAGGAAACATGGTTAACAAAGGTGATTTACAGGGTGCTATTATTTTGTTTACTAAATTAATTTTTTTGTTTATTTCTAAAGTTTCTAAGGCGCACAATTTAAAATATGTATTAATATTTGAATGTTTAAGAGTGGTGATTTGGAGAGGGGGGGACGGGTGGGAGGAGTCAAAATAACAAGGAAACATGGTTAACAAAGGTGATTTACAGGGTGCTATTATTTTGTTTACTAAATAAATTTTTTGGTTTTTTTTTATTTTTTTTTATTGTATAATATTAATTATATACAGTGTGAACTTATACCCGCTAAGCCACTGCAAGTAGCTTGTCAGCAGGAGTTTATTTCAACAATATAATATAATACAACAATAAATTACAATCATCATACAAATGTAGGGCAAAAATTATTATATTTAGGCGCATGCGTCTTGTGCTGTACATAAGTTGAGAAAAAAAAAATTAAAGAGAAAAAATAATGGTAAAAGCATTACAGATTTGTTATTGAGATACTAGAGTCCAATCTTATAACACCGATTTAAATAATATTATAAAAATGTCAATATCATAAAAAAGATCAAAATTATAAAAGTACCAATTTCTAAATTATTTATTATTAAATTATTATTTCTAAAATATTATTATTTATTTTTATATTGTTATAAATATTGTTATTTCTAAAGTTTCTAAGGCGCACAATTTAAAATATGTATTAATATTTGAATGTTTCAACTTAGTTTTTTCTTTACTGAAGCTATCTGTCTCTAATAAATGATTGGCAAACTCGGAATAGTCATTATTTCGTAAACAGAGTTCATGTTCCCTGATTCTAGTTTAAAAATTTCTAGTAGTCATATCTACATACTGTGCGTCCGTCACAATGCGTAATGACTTTTTAATTCTTTTACTACTTCTAAAAGTGACATTTACCGCCGGTCGGTCGGTGTTTTTTTAAAAAAAAATTTTAACACATTTTTTAAAGGAGTTTGTGTTTTAATTTATCATAGTATTATTAAAATTAAATAGGTTTATCACACATACTTTACACATGTAGGTTATTAAAATTTTTAGAAATTACAGTGAAACTCGCGGGCGGGCGGCCGCCACACCGTCACAGGTGCGTGCAGCAGGCAAAAACCAGCCGAAAAAGCAATAAAAAATAATTTTACAAAAATCGCTCTCTCTTCTAAACCATCCACTATTTTTTTATGAAATTTCGTGTATGCACTTACCATATATGGGTTCCAGGAATACATCCAATTGCTAAGGAATTTCAGTGTTATCTCTCATTCAGGAAATGATTATTGCAATAACATCCTCGGGATTATCTCATTAGAGTAAAGGTCCAATGAATTTATAACATCTATAATAGGTACTCCTATTCCCAGTACCACCAACAATCTATCAAATTTAACACCATAAAATTGCCATTCTACTCACCCATCAAGAATAATCAAATGTGGAAAGATGACGCATATGATTCACTGAATAATTGACTCCGCACAAATGAATTATTACGCGCATTGAGCTTCGCAAGAGTATGTGTGTACGTAAAAGGAACGACGGCTTATCTTATTTTTTTGTATATGTGTGTGTAGTCTGGAAGGTCTTCAAATGTTTAGATTAAATAGTCTCGCGAAATAATCGGGTAACTTTACCTTTCCCGCCTTTAAAGTGGAGCCGGCGTAAAGGGTAATTTTACCCGTCCCGCCGATAAGCACCAGTCGGCCGCGCGGGTAAAAATACCCTCCCCGCTCAAAGTGTGTTAAGAAGTTCCCACTTAAGAAGTTTTGATGCTTAAGAAGTTTGGTTTTTTCTGTCTCTCAGAACCTTCTTAAGAGAGTTTCACTGTATTCACTTTTATCTGATATTTAACCACATTTCGAACTTTTGGCATAGATAGGTACTTTACAAACATAGCAATTTCGTTAATTCGGTTAATTTAATAGCATTATTATGCGACAAATAACTCAACAATAATGGTTAAAAGTCGAATTAAAGGAATTTATCATTTGCAGAATAACAGGTTTGTAGGTGTCCTTCACGTAAGGATAAAAACACTAAGCAGCTAATGATTATAGCTGTCATCCAAGAGAACCAGAATCACAGTTTAGGTAAAAGTCCTTAACTTTAAGGATAAGGATAATTCCTTATTCTTAAATAGAATGGGAATCGCCCACCATCAGTAGACACAGACTATCCAACCGAAAAAAAAAATATACACAATGGCGGGAAAATAATCTATTTGACAGATGATTTGTGAGTCAAGCAAACTGTGAAATAAACGTTATCTCAGAATGCAATAATTGAGGAATGCTAATGAAAATAATACACAGTGGTAACAATCATCGACTAATCTCCGATAATATATGTTTAGTCATCGTAGAAACTAATTAGTCACTGTAGAAATATTACATGTATATACTAACTCCATACAAGAACGAAGCGATCTCGGTATCGCACATTCTTACTGCACCCCATTTATGTTGTTTGCTTACTGACCCGTGAAGGAGTGGGATAGATCTAGCTTTTAACACCTTTTCGAGTGGCTGAGTTGGCATCGCGTCTGGGTCCCACCAAAGTGTCTTAGGCTTATGGCTTAGTAAGCGTTGTGAGTTCAATTCCTCCGCTGGCTAAATAGTAGGAGATTTCCAAATATTCTCAGGTTATTCGTAACCTGGGAATGTTTGTTTTTCTTTACAATAAAATAAAAACATGCAAAATGAACTGAGATGGTGACTGAGTTTTTTAATGTTAAAGAGTATTTTACCTGTAACTGTAAGGGATCCAGTGGCTTGTGGAAGGCCGGAGAGTTGGTCGTTGAGTTGCAGTCCTAATTCATCCAATATCTGGGACACCACAGCATCACTGGAAAAAAACCCATTAAAATATAGATAACAATTTCTTTTATTATTAACCCTATTATTTTATATGGCCTCTTGTCCAGCTAAAAAAATCTGTGCAAATTTCAATTTAGCCAGTGCTTTTCTAACTGTTTGAGTGTTTTTTGGGAGGGGGTATGGGTACCGCCGCCCCGAGAACCATTTATTGGATGACCAACACCTCTGCCATAGGTCACCCCAAGCCCGGATTGGTTGAGGTTTGTCAAGATCTTGGCGACGGATGCATCTATCCACCAACTGTGTGGCTATGGGGAGTCTCTTTGACCTCTCCAGCCAGACTCTCTCGGCTCACCGCCTTGCACTGCCTCACTGGAAGGGGTGCATTCGTAGGTCCTTCTCTCCTGGACATGCTGACCTCCAGATTCCTACTCTTCTCCTTCACAGAACTCAGCATCCCCAGAGATGACATAGGCCCCAAGGGAAATTATTTTCCTCAGGGTCTCCTGGGTGAAGTTAATATAAAAATAATAAATAGTTTTTCTGTTTCAGACAAACAGATTTGTGAAATTTTGAATCAATTATTATATAGAGTTTTGTAACATGCAGACATTGTTAACCTGATCTACGCAGCTGTTGTATATGTGATTCATGAAGTTTCACTAAAACACATATTATATTGTGTCAAAATGTGCCGCTTGATGGGATAGATGGCATTGAAGAGGCCAGCGTTGGAAAGGTTAAGTGGGGTTTCTATATTCTACCTTTGAAGAAACATTAACTGAGAGTTTGTGGTTCTTACGTTTCTTCTTCTTCGTCATCATCCTCCATTGCATCGTCCATAGCGTCGTTCATCATTTCTTCTTTCATGTCCATTATTTCAGATTGTTTTTCAAATTCCTGAAAAAGAAACGGAGCATTGTGGTTAAAAATGGTTCTATTTCCAATCAGCGGTGTGCATTAGAGGTGGGCGTTTCAGTTTCTTTTTTTTAAATAACCGAAGCCGTTTCGGTTTCTCAAAATAAACGGTTAAACTTGAAACCGTTTAAAATAATGTACAAAAAATTGAGAAACGTTTATATATTTATAAAAATTGTTTATATCTAGTTTTCTAGTAAGTAGTTTCCCCAGAATAGATACTCATATCCAGAGAAATTATTTTTCTACATTGGCGATCAGAATGCCCGGGTCCAACGGATACAAATTTTTGCTTTCCGATGGGCAATTCGTGCGCACTAAAAGTTAAAAACGAATTGCGTCAGAAGAAGGTACTATTATACATTACCTAATATGTTTCTGTATCTGTTTGTATATAATATGACAAACAAAAATTTGTAGAGCGCCCTTGGGTGATTTTTCACAAATATGGCGCTATACAAATCATCCAATTATTGTTATTAACTTAATAAAATATGGGGACGGGTTCGGGATCGACTTCGGCAATAATAAAAAATAAACAAATAAACGTATAATACGTACACAATTATGGCAAAAAAACCACCCGCCACTCACATGTATATAAATAACGAAATGCGTTTTCAAATTAGGTACCCACAGCAGATTCAATACGATATAATCGTCTTACAAAATATTATACAATATTATCCCCAGTACTTTCAAAATGCAACTGACTAAACAGTAACATAATCATAACCCCTTTTCAAGAAATAATAATAATTATTATTATTTTACTTGAGACGAGTCGGCGTTCATGTAAACATTCAGTTTTTAATTACCTAGCCAGCTTAAGTGAAGGCAAATTGTAAAAATACGTACGCTTTGTTTCCTGAGCCACAATTCACTACGGTAAAAGGTTCACCCTTTTTTCTACGTTACTAAAATTAGCTGATGGACAGATATCAACCTTGTAGTAAAAAATGCCGTGTATTTTGCGCGTCGCTAAAATTAAATTAAGAGCTGGATAAAACTTTTTGCATATATCGGTCAAATTAGTTGATATTTCACAATACGCAAAAGTAAATGTCGCGTCATGTATTCTCCTTAGGCGTCTTTCCTTATCGGTCCGTTCAATCTGGTCTAACTCAAATATTAAATAAAAGAAAGTGTTTCGCGTGAAATTGTTATTAAGCGTTTCGGTTTACGACGATGAATCGCATTCTGCGTTGCGGGCGGCGGTACTTTTTTAAAAACGGTTTACGATGAATCGTGTTTTGCGTTGCGGGCAGGCGTTACATTTCTTAAAACAGTTTACGATGAATCGTGTTCTGCGTTGCGGGCGGGCGTTACATTTTTTAAAGCGTTTATTTAAAACTGGTTACGGCGGATCGTGTTCGGGGGTTTAATTTTTTCCTAAAAATTTATTTTAAACGGGTTACGGTATATGGCGTTCGGCGTTGCGGCCGGGCATTACATTTTTTCGTGAGTGTAAATTTGCAACAGTTTACGACGGGTATGATGAGTTTGGTAAAATGATGCGGGGAGCTGTTTTAAATGTTCCATGTGTAATTCTCAAGCGAATTGTGCTCTACAGGAATCATTTCGCGCGGGTTTATTGCGGACGTAGTTATGTTTTTTTTAAGGTTTTTTCTAAAATCCTCGAAACGGTTGCAACCGTTTCCGAACTTAAACAATTTCGAAAAAACGGTTTTATGTTTTTTTACTCACCTCTAGTGTGCATTGCTCTATGACCAAATGTAGACTGTGTAGTTTTCAAGTTGGGGTATGAATTGTGCATTGAATATATATTTGAAAAGGTCCATTTTATTATCACGTTCCACTGATTGTTGTGGTCAACTGAATAAATGATTTTTTTGTATTGCTTTGGCATTGCAACTTGTAAATTGTTATATTATATTTTTATAAACAATAATTATTAGCCTGAAACACTCATCCAAATTGAAAAAATCTTCCGAGAAAAGATAAATGTCGCCGACAGGACTCAAACCTGCACCCTTCTGATTGCCGGTCAGATGCTCTACCGTTGAGCTACGTCGGCTTATCGCAAACCCGCCAAGTTAATCAATTGTTACCCTTTGCGCTATGCACAAAAATCTTGTCTTAAAAAACTTAGTTTATCAATTAATAAATATTTGACAAGTCAAAACATTTTTCACCAAAAAAATGTAGACATAATTTGTCTCGACGCCATCTATTGAGTGATTTAGCCGTTACAAGCCTTCCTCATACTAATAAAGTTGGTTGTTTACAGGTGAAATATAATAAAAAACAGTAATTATTGAATGAAACACTAGTATATATTGATTAACTTGGCGGGTTTGCGATAAGCCGACGTAGTTGTTAGCCTTTGCGCTATTCACAAAAATCTTGTCTTAAAAAACTTTTGTTTATCAATTAATGTTATATTATAATTTCTTCAAAAGATTGATATTCACTTTATGATGTCATTTTTAATCAATTATTTTGTATATTCCTGATGAGGAAAGCATAGCTTTCGAAACATGTTGATATGTATATATTAATAACGTGGTGATTGCAAAGTAATTTTTAATCAATTTATTATTATATTATAATATCTAAAAAGTTCATCTAAGTGAGTCTGCTACACGTGAATATTTTAAATTGTGGTTTTAATTCGCATGCATGGAATATATATGTTATTTTCTAATTAGGTTAGGTTATTTTGTGTAGATTTTCTTGCTCTTTTGATATTTGTACTTTACATTTGATTATTTATAGCCCCGGTTTGTTCTAAATTGTAATATAGTATTCTAAATTGTGCATGTAAGTGAGTCTGCTGCTCTTGAACGTTTTAAGTCATAGTTTTAATTTGCATATAACAGATATACTATATAGTATGTCTGTTATTTTACAATTATATTAGGTTACTTGGTGTAAAGCGCAGTTGCGGTGAACCTTCAGAAAACTGCGCTATAGAAATTTACTCTTATTATTATTAACTTTGTAACAATTTCTAGATATTTTGTTTTTGAAGAGTTTGAATTCACAATGTACATTTGTTACTTAATAATAATAATTTGGTACTGGTTTCGACACTTCTGTGTCATTCGCTGGCATTCTTAAAACTAACTTAAATACAAGTACAGAAATAATTAGATATTGTCAGGTGGGGATGGTAGAAGGGGGGGTGGGAGGAGTCAAAATAAGTTAGCAAAGGTGACTTACGGGCTGGTATTATTTTGTTAATATTAGTTAGTTATTAATATTAACTTTTAGTGTGCAAAAATTACCCATCGGATACATTAAATTTGTATGCGTTGAACGCTGGCGTATCCGATCAGCAATGTCAAAAAAATCATTTCTCTGAAACTAATTCTGGGGAAACTACTAATGACAGATATATACATAAACACATTATCCGGTGAGATGGTATAATTTACGAAAACATAATTCGGATAATTAAGTAAGTTTTTATGAAAACAGACTCGCGGGCGGCAAGTAAATTTACTCTCGGCACATTTATTTATTGAAGCCTTGAAGGCTTTTACACATAGATCAATTTATCCTATAGTTAGTTGTACAAAGGAGTATAATACGAGTATAGTACATACAATAATAATTAAGAGTGTAAAAGAAGTAAGTAGGTACAATATAAGTATGTAGTTATAGTGTAAAGAGTAACAGTTTTACTTGTGGTTGAATTATAACTGCAGGTTGTACAAAACAGTATAACAAGTGTATACATAGTACATAATATAATAACATAAATATAAAATAAGTAAGTAGGTAGGTAATAATAATAATAATAATAGTTGGATGACTTGTATAGCGCCGTTTTTGTGAAAAATCACCTCAAGGGCGCTGTAGGTACTAGGTAAGTAGGTAGTGAGAGCGCAATGAGTGAGTAATAGTTTTATAATTATTGTAACTTTGCAAAACATGAACAGTTGTAAAGCGTGTTTACAATACAGCAAAGCTTTACTACGCCCGATTGGACGTTTTACAGAACATAACATAATAATACAACGATAAAAAGGTGCACATGAAAAAACATAATAAATCTAATAAAAACATTCAACTGAGCCTGGACAGAGTGTTTTATCGGTAAAGATCAATTGAACAATACTTATTACCAAGTTTGTGCAATCTTTGAACAGGAAAATTTCAAAAAAAAAATTTGTAGTTGTTGGAACATTAACAGTGTCGTCTGTTTCGTATCATGTTCTATTCATGTTGTATCATGTTGTATCGTGTTCTATTCTTATGTAACGAGGCCCAAAATAATAAACTACAGGTTATACAAAATAGGGGAATGAGGATGATCCTGAAATGTAATATCTTTACTAGAGTTAAAACTATGTTACAAAACTTAAATATGATGACAACTAAACAACATATAATATATAATACATTAACAATGATGTACAAGCTTAAAAATAACATGCTCCCTAAATATTTGCAAACTAATATTATGTATCATGAAAATATTCACAATTATCCTACGAGGAGTTGCCGAGACTTCAGGCTTCCCAAACAAAACTTACGTGTACACAGAACAGCGTGTTTTATAAAGGGCAAAAACTTTATAATAACCTACCAAATTCCATAAAGGAAGCCTCAAGTCTTGGCACTTTCCGTAAAACATGTGCTATATACATAAAGAAAAATTTATGACTTGTATTTCTATTTGTACTAACTGTATTTCTTAAACCCTATTTTTTTTTTTGAACTGGGGTAACTGTATTTCTTTTTTTTATTAACTGTATTCTTTCCGTTATAATTTTATGACTCTATTTATTTTATTATGTATCTTATATGTTTTTTATTACTAGATGTATGAAAATTTGCTTACATCTAAATAAAGCTACAAAAACAAAACAAAGTATCATGGGTGGGTATACGCAAGGTAATAAGGCTCGTTAAATCCAGGGCGTTCAATCTGCCATTCGCTACTTTGAAGAGATATACTAAATTGCCCTATACTCTTGATGGTAAATAGATTAGGTTAAGTAAGTCCATTAAAAAAGTATAATTAAGCTCTTAGATTGGAATACATAACTTGTAATTAATAAATCTAAGAAATTACGCTGCACTCCCTCTATTTTTTGTTGGTGAATATTATAAAATGGAACCCAGATTGTCGAATTATACTCTAAATTACTTCTCACCAACTCAGTAAATAGTCATCTAAAGGAGTTCATTAATTTGAAATCTTTCACCGTCCGCAAAATAAACCCCAAACATTTCATGGCCTTATTAGTTATTTCATTTATGTGAGGAATAAAACTTAGTTTAATTTGCTCAACTCTTTTTAGGTGATGCATGATGGGATTTTTAATTCGAACAAAAGTTATGGTTTGAAATTTTTCAATATTGAGAAACAGTTCATTCCACTCTTTAGCCTCACAAGATTTAATTTTAATTTGTAACAGTCATTGAGATTAGTAATAATTTTGTAAATTTTAAAATCATCGATGAATAGGTGCATCATAACTCCATTAAAAACTGTATTATGTCGATGATAAAGAAGGAAAATAATACTGGTCCCAAATGTGACCCCCGTGGAATGCCGCTGAAGATTTTAAACTGGTGTGAAAAGTGCGAATAGAGTTTAACTGATATTTTTCTTCTGTGTAGATGACATTCAAACCATCTCAAAATATTTCCGGTTATTCGAAGGGTACTTAAATTATGTATGAGAATTTTATGTGAGACTTTGTCGAAAGCCTTACTAAAATCTGTGTATAGTATGTCTATTTGAAAAGACGCTTGTGCATAGCATTAAATAAATGTTCCTGATATATCATAAAGTTTCTAACAGTGGATCTTTTTGCTATGTGAAATTACTTTATTAATCTCAGGCTCATTAATAAACGCTCAAAAACACATACTGGTACTTTTTATTGATTACTCAAAAGCTTTTGATACACTCTGTCATAAACAAATAATAAATGTACTTGATGCCATAGGAATCCGTGGTAAACTCCTTTCTTTTTTTAAAAACTATTTATCAAATAGAAAAATGAAGGTAAAGATTTTAAATGAAATGAGTAAATGTAGATATGTAAAATCAGGTGTACCACAGGGGTCAATTCTAGGTCCTAAATTGTACATTATATATGTTACTGCTATGTCCAAATTATTTAAAAAAGCTCTTAGATTCATTTTCGCAGATGACACTGCACTTGTAGTATCAAATGAAAATCCCTTAATGGCTCTTCAAGATTTACAACTAGACTTTAATGAACTTCTCAAATGGGCGCATGATGTAGGACTAATTATTAATGTTAAGAAAACCAAATGTATGTATATAAGGTCACCGAGTGTGAAAATGTGGAATTTACCAAAACCAATTGCACATCATTTTGAATGCATACATAAAAAAATTGAAAAAAATTGTGACTGCGACACGATCGATTTTACAAACGATTATGCTTATCTGGGATTATTAGTAGATAATAAATTTAAGTGGGACACGCAAGTGGCCAAAATATGTAACCAGCTCGGATCTATATCGAGTAGCTTCTATAAATTAAAATTTGTCTTGCCACATGGCACACTTAAACTTATATATTTTTCCATGGTAGAATCCATTCTGAGATATGGAATACGAACTTGGGGTCACACAAGCTTTACGTATATTAAGTATGTCCAAAATTTAGAAACTGCGATAATTAAAAAAATTGTCACACCAAAGGACAAAGAAAAAATTTAAAAATATTATACGGTGCTGAGGGCCTACTTCCTGTAAAAGGCCTCCTATGGTACATCACTATTATAGATAACGCGGGAGAAAGCCAATACAAAAAGTCACTGGTGCACAAACATAGCACTAGATTCACTGAAAGAAGAGGCCTAAAAATTCCAAAAATTTCAAATAAATATGGAGGTCGAACTCTTGAATACATAGTGCCAGTGATTTTCAATAAATTTAATGAAAGCTATAAATTGGAGGAAAGTGAGAGGCTTTGCGTGAAATCAATGAAGTTATGGATTTTAAATGAGCAATCTATGTATCTTTAAATTTTTATCTATGTATCTTTAAATGTTTATCTATGTATCTTTAAATTTTTATCTATGTATACTTAATGGCTAAGTTAAATTATGTGCCTATAATGTTTACGTCAAATGTAAGTACCTATTTTATTTAAGATTAATATATACTTATTAATCCAAAAAGAAAAAGAAATGTTTGTATGTATTACTATTAGGACTAATTAATTTTTGTAGAACCTGCAGACAAGCTGTCATGTGACCGCTTTGCAGGACTACATATTTTGCTCCTTTCTTTATTTTACCATGCATGTATTTATGTTCTTTGGATGAATAAATAAATAAAAAATAATAAAAAAAAATTTAAAAAAGGCAAAAGTTTAGTGAGCTGAGCAGATTCAAATAATTTCGTGATTGATGACTGAATGCACATAGGTGTATAGTTGAAAAAATCGGATATATTTCCCTTTTTAGAGATTGGAGACAGAAAGCTTGTTTTCTATTTAGTCAGAAAGGTGTCAATTTTTAGAGACAAGGACAATAAGTACTAGATCGCGGGAACTTGGCGTTCCAAAGGTTGTGTAACAAATGTACATTGTGAATTTAAATTTTTCAAAAACAAAATGAATAAAATAGTACATTGTAATCAGAAATTTGTCATACTTTACCATTTTTCTATTAATCTATTTTTTTGGTTTATTTCTCATAGGGTTGGCATAGCTTTTCAGCCATTATGGACTACACACCACTTCTTCCAACAATGTTATGATAAATACAAATGATTACATATATAACTGATTAGAGGCTAAAGAAAGGCAGCCCCTCTTTTAATACCTAGGTATGAGAGACCCCCTTTCTTTCGACCCCATGTTAAAACCCAGCAATACCATCTGAGCAGAAACTAAACATTCTTCGAAAGGGAGGTATGTTAATAAGGAAGAGAGAGGGAGTGCACTAATGTAAATAACGCTTAGGGTGAAAGCGATCATAATTTATTTTTTAATAAAACAACATATTTAGGATAGAGCAAAAATCTCAAAACTATTGACATAAGTAGCATTTAAAGAAACGCTGTGAATTTTTTCATACCTATAACCTATAGAACCGCAAGTATTATTTATATTTTTCACAGCATACTTTATGATTTTTTTCTACTGACGAAATTTTATATAATTAGTTTTACAACTAGACATCTGAATAGAGATTATCTTGAAAAATAACATATATTTTTTAAATGCATAAAAACTTCAAGTTTTCAAGGGAAGTTTGTAATTTGTATATAGAAATTCTGAATGCGGAGGCTTCATACGTCAACTTTTAAATTTAAGAGGCTTGCTGCCACAAAATATCGAGGACGTAAACGAACTAAACCTGAAGGTCCCTAATAATTAATGGCCACAAAACAAAGAGCCACGCCTCTTTGCGAGCTAGAAAGACACGGATAAAGTGTAAGTCTAAGATGGCCGACATTACAATCACAATCTCCAACCTCAAGTGGAACCTATACTGGGCATGTGACACGATTTACAGATGATCATTGGAATCACAGTATCATCGTTGGGAAAGAGAGGCTGATGTTGTCCACAGATGAAATGGACTGGCGTTTTGAAGAGAACTATACCTAACGAGACCTATGCACAAAGCTGGATGCCAGAAGGCTCATGAATTAGAAGAAAAATAACCTGGGAATATTGGTTTTTTCATTATTAACCTTTTATTGCTACAATCCATAACTTTTTTGGCATTTGCCGCGCCGTGCGTCATAAGTAGTTTCCCCAGAATAGCTTCATATTTTATTTAGACAAATGATTTTTTGTCTCGTGTTACAAAAAAAGGAAATATAAAAATATTTTTGAAGTTGTACTATATTTTATATAAAGGTGCCCTTCATAATAAAAATAAAATAAAAATGGAAGTTTTCCTCTAAATAAGTATAGTTTTACATGACTTTGAAAACTGGGAATATTTTTCGCGGTGTCTTCGTGTATATCATTTCATTTTACAGTTGGCGCGCTCGCGCGTGACAAACGAGAAGTGAGAATATTTTGAACGTGTTATTATATATTAATTGATAAACTAAAGTTCTTAAAAACTTAAGACAAGATTTTTGTGCATAGCGCAAAGGGTAACAATTATTATTTTTATAAACAATAATTATTAATCTAAAACACTCATCCAAATTGAAAAAACCTTCCGAGCAAAGATAAATGTCGATTTTTTTCAATTTGGATGAGTGTTTAGATTAATAATTATTGTTTATAAAAATAATAAGTGTTATTATATATTCATTTGCAAATCAAATAAATTTTTTTTTGAGTATTATACAAATATATTTAAGGATCAAAATCCCTTGAGAAGCGCGTTGGCGTTCCACAGGTTAAATAATTCTAACAAGTACAAAGATAACAAACCTGTAATATCTTCTGTATTTGAGGTAGGTTCAGTTGCTTGTTCATACTCATCATTGCGCGGGTAACCCCCTTCATGGCCACGGCCATTGTGTTCTGCGACTTCAGGGTTTGTATTTTAAGTGATACGGCCTGGATATTGGCCTTCATTAACATAAACTTCCTCACGTATCTCCTCGTCCTGACAAGGTCCTTCGCCATTATTTTGACAGCATCCTGAAAAAGAAAAAAAAAACAGAATTACTGAAACCATTTTGTTTTTACACTGCATTACTGAATGGCTTAGTAGAGATGACAGATGATCAGATGGTGTCCTTATTCAGTAGACATGTGCAGATTCACCTAGTCTTGTGAATTTATTCATTGAATTCATTCCTTCATTCATTAAAAAAAAAATCTAATACTAAATATAATAAATAAATGAAAACGGAGGATTTTGTCGCATCGCAAATGGTGTTAGTGTTTGAAATAGTGTATTTAAAAATAAAATAAACACGAAAATAACAACCTTACTCAACTAGATAATAAATAATATGAAAAATGTATACACAACGTAATAAATAATGGTTTCGTTTTTACAGACAATATTACGAGCCAAACAAAGATGCGCCCTACCGAGTACTGATTACTTCGGAAATTCCCACCCGACTAGTGAAACTGACAGCTTGGCCGCGCTGGGACTGATACAAACGAAATCGCCGTAGGCATTGAGGAATGAATTAGGAATTTCTGACTAGCGTTTCGCAGTGATTTACTAACTTGCGCCCCGCGAACCAATTACGGACAGACTCCATATCAACAGACCAGATATGTAGTGACTACGATGTCACAACTGAATACGCGATATATTTTTTAAGGAAGTGAATTAAAGCGAATATGCGCTGCTCCGAATTACTGATTGGCTGACTAGAGGCAGTTGGCCGCTACGGACTAGTCCGGAATGTGAACTAACGATGACGTACGGGTTTTTAAGGATTGGGGTGCGGGATTCTATGTTAGATGGAGTCCTGCAGAATATACAATATCTCCGTCGACTTTGTGATGATGCCCATAGTATCCGCACCGTAATTATGGTGCCGCTCATTAAAAGATCGTGGGGTTGCAAGGCCTAAGCTAAGGAATGAAGAATTAATCCTGTGTTAAATTGAGAATCAGAACGATTGTGTCACGAGATTGAATTTATTCATTTACTTCAATAATTTAATTTCACTCATGTCTATTATTCAGTAAATAGAAACTGACGCCGCCCACAGGTGGGCTGACAACCTAAATATAACTACCTCCCTCGGATAAAGAGTCATAGAGAATCGTCAAAATAAGAGACTTTTTTTTTTTAGTTTTCTTTTTATTTAACTGTCCTTGAGGTAATTTTTCACATAAACGGTGCTATAAAAAAATACTGGGTAAAATTCAATTAAAAATCAATTCCGCCTGAATTACTTTTTTTTAAACCCACTCTAAGAATTTAATAACCTATTTCAAATATGACACAGTATATTAATTACATATAAAATAGGTTATTAGGTTTACAGAGAAAAAACAAACAACTAACCCAAAAACTACAAACTTTACTAAGCTTTAAATGAATATATATGCATTATTTTGCATTTTCGCATATGTCAATATTTTTTTCTAATTTTCAGTAATCTGAAATGAAGTTTTATTTTATAAACTTATGTGTATTAACGGTGAAGCGGAATTGTTGAATTTTACCAAAAATACTGTTATGTTAGATGCAGACGAATGCTGTCATGGATGAACGCTGATGAATGTTTCGGCCTATTATAATGAACATCATCAAAGCACAGAAATAGCACAACACTGAATAATCACCAATTATAACAGATTGTCATAAAAATGAGCATGAGAAACTAAAAAATCTGCGGGTTACAAAATATCATATTATGCTGTTACCATTTGACCTTCCTTTGCTAGTTTCTTAATATCGGCAATAACTTTTTTCTCTTGTTGCTCCATTTTCATCTTTTCCCGGTCCAAATCTCGCATAGCTTTATTCAATGCTCGCTGATTCTTCCTCAGCATCTCGTCAGGGGTCATCTTTTTTCCAAATAACCACTCCATATTTGTAATTTCTAAAATATAAAGATGATACAACGTGATTAGACATTTGACAAATTTAAAAGGTGAATCATAATAAGACGGGTGTGTTGTTGTTTACTTTCAAGATAACACTCTAAAATTACTTTTAATCAAATAAATAATGCAGAAAACGTTTAAAAAATAGATTAATGCAAATAGTTCAAACCTTTTGCACAACTTTCTGAACAAGGGAATTAATTTTAGGAAAGTTTTGCAATTTTTATTCTGCACAAAGCCGTCTATTTGGCTGTCAAAATTGGTTGAACTGAGGCCAACATGGCGGCGGGAACGTCAAATTTGAATATTTTATTGTTGGTGAAACTGGTTTGTCAAGAAATTACTTACATAAAGGGCTCCACCGATAAAGCAACATATGCCAAGCGTCGAGCGTCGCCTGCACTAAAAACTGCCCTCAATACTGGCAACCAAATCATCCATTCGAAATCCGAAACCTGCGTTCCTCTTTAAATCGTCAGCTCATATCTTATGTGGGCGATCTCTGCTCCTCTTTCCCAACCAAGAACACCATCCGAAAATATTGTGATTGTCTAAACTAGGTATGTGATATATCCTTTTGTAGTACCTAAAATAAATGACCAAATTCACCGAAATACTTTTCTAAAATGTGCCTTTCAGGTAATAAAAATTCCCAGACTAGACCAGCCATAAAATAATTTAGCACAAAGGCTAGCCGAACCTATTGTTAGAAAAATTGTAAACTACTACATCGTAAAATAAAATAATCTTAATTGCTATTTTGGAAAGTCGGCAATTCCTTTGAGATTTTATGGGACGGCAATAAACACCTCAAAGGAATTGAGCCGCCCGACGGAACGGCCCGCTGAACAATGCGGGTGATAAAAGAATACCTACAGCTAGACAACGAACAGAGGGCTCGAGGAAACGGTCGGGAGCAGTCTTCCACCGAGGAAGCACGATTCGGTTGCCAGAGTCCGCCCAGGACGGACAGTCGGATGCAGTAGTCCGCCCAGGACAGAGAGTCAGGTGAAACCTTCCGCCCAGGAAGGTTCCTATTCTCGCTCCTTGGAGAGGCCGCCCAGGTCCTCTGACGACGAGGGAATTGTACGCTTCCAGCCCAGAAGGAAGTAACTGATCTTCGCCCTTCGGAGATCAAACCTCCGGAGACCGCCCAGGCCTCTGATTATCGCCGCGTTGTACCTACTCCCGATCCGGAGGTACATGAATACCTAGTGCGAACGCGAGGACTCTGAATACAAAGCAGCCACTGGACCCTGGACAGCCATCACAAAAAGGGAAGTGCCTCTGTTCCTCCACCCTGTCAGCCAAGTGAATCTCTAACTTTGAGAAACAACTTTTTCGTACAAATAAGCCAGTGAACCTCTAATTTTAAGAATTCAACTTTTTGTGTATATTTAACGAAGTAATTAGTTAATTTTAAGTACAAAGACTTTACAAGTAGATTTAAGTAATTGCCTATCTAGTTTTATTGAATTTATTATGTCTAATTAAGATTAACTCTAGTTTTAAGACTAACCCCACGACTATCAAAATAAATTACTTGTAACTACCTAAGATTGCATTTCTGTTCCTCATCTTTTTGCGTTATTCCTAGAATTATACCAACTGCACCAACCCACCGTCATATCATATGTATTAAAATATAAATTTTTGTTACGCTCTTACTTAAGGGGGTTCATAATATCTCTTGGAAGAATGCAAAAAAGGTAGTAACTGAAACTCGCTTTATGTATTTGTTATGCTTTAAGTAATTTATTCTTCTATTTGAGGGTTCAACTTAAAGTTAGTCTTAAACTAAAAAGTTAGTCTTAAACTAAAGTTAATCTTAACTAAATACAAAAAGAATCATTAAATTTAGACGGTCAAGTACTTGATTCTACGTGAAAGTCTATATGCTTAAAATTAGCGATTCACTTGGCTTAAGTCTACGGAAAAGTTTTGATTCTTGAAACTAGAGATTCGCTTGGCTTAATTCGACGGGAAAGTCTTAATTATTCTATAGAAAAGTCTTTATCTTCAGGTGTTGATACTACGTGAAAGTCTTAGTATTCATTGGGTGACAGAGTGGGAGAATTACAACAAGAGTTCAAAGGCATTTCCCTTTTCTGGTGACTATCCAGGGTCCACAGAGCGGCTTGGTATGCAGAGTCCTCGCATTCGCACTAGATATACAAGTACCTCCGGGTCGGGAGTAAATACGAACGTGGCGATAATCAGAGGCCTGGGCGGTCTCTGGGGGTGATCTCCGAAAGGCGAAGACCAGTATCTTTCTGGGCGGAAGCGTGGGGTCAACTCACGTTGCAGAGCCTGGGCGGCTTTTACAGTAGATCTCCAAAGGGAGGAACTCGGACTTCCTGCTATGGTGGAGACGAAAAGTCAACTCTCTCCTGACCTCAACTCAACGTAACGTCGTATCTCAACTTCCTCGTGGCCTGGGCGCCCTCTCCGAAGGGCGGAGATGGAACCACCTCCCGAGCCGGGATTCGAAAATCAACTGTCTCGACGACCAGCTCCTCCTGTTGCTGATTGTCATCTATCGTAGGGATATAGTTCTCCCTATTCCCGTCTGGCGGAAATTTTGCAGCAGTTCCCTGGCGTTAGCGTCGATCATTACCTAAATTCGACCGCTAGATGCCGCTGGTAGGTCCGCTCCGCCACTAAATATAATTATTATCAGAATTCCGGGCAACTGGTCCCACGGTTCCCGAGGTCGTTCCGGTCCGAATAAGGGTAGGTTTTATGACCCGTATTGTCTGGCGGGCTGCTAAGGTCCTTTTGGTTTATTGCTGTCCTCGGGTAGAAGTGCATATTGTCATATTATGCCGACGTTCTAAAATAATGGTTAACTCTCTAAGCTTTAGGACAGTTTCCGGCTCCGTCAATAATGAAAGATGCTAGCCTATTGTGCAATTTATTCAAAGCCTATCTAGTCGGGGGAAATTATTAGGAATAGGGTGCATCAGTATATGTAATATAGTGTTTTCAATGCATTTAATATATGTAAAAAAAAAACAACTCAACTCGAATATCGTACTTAAACACCTCAAAAAAAATTATTAAATTAATTAATTCAATTTTAAAGTTGTATGAAAATTCAAATATTGATAACGAGACATAGCTAGCGAAATTTGACGTCACAAAGCACCCACGAGTTCAACGTCAAGTAGCTTTTGTTGACAAGGCCATGTTTGATAAGGCCATAATCATTTAGTTACGCATCCTAAACCCATTTGTTTGTATATAATATATATTTTAAATACATACTATCATGACAGACAGTGGTTTTCTATAAGGGCAGTCTGGGGACTAAGTCTATACCTTTTGCGTTTCCTTTGCGTTAAATTTACGTTACGAGACAATTAACGTACACAGGCAAAATTGGTAATCCGTAATTCGAATTTTGTCTTACGTTACGTTACCGCGTAAACAGCCGTCGGAAGGCGTCGTTGCGTTTTCGACTTGCAAATTTCTGCGATTTTCTATGGTTTCTATGTTTCCATAGTGCTTGTCTATGTCTGTTCGTTTGTTTTGCTGACAGTTGATTATTTTATTTTATTTTATTTGGAAAACCAACAGTTTACAGCAATAATTACATTTATCAAATATATTTAAAAAATGAACCAATAATAGGTTTTCACTTAAGTATTTAAATTATTTAGTTCATTATTTACGAACACGAAGAATTGTAAGTATAATTGGTTATTTATTCAATTAATGTATATTTAAAGTTTTATACCATTGTTAAAGCATAACTGTAAGATGTGGTGGTGTTTTGTTATTTAGTAATATATGACGATACCATTTTAAAAGTCCCTATTCGCCATGAATGACGCGTTAGTTAGTTTGGAGTTTTATTTATAAAAATGACTGGCTCCTTCTTTCCAACTATTTAAAAGTATTGCATGTATACTTCACTAACTTTGTAACATCGACATAACATACATACGTGTATTTAATTGATTTAGTATGTTTAACAAGAATAACTCAATTCCTTTACTCTTGTTAAATTCGTGCTCTTACTATCCTCATAACATTTTATAATTCTTCAACAGATGTCAAAAAAACGTGCCTCAAATGAGCAGTTGGAGTGGCTGGTCAGCCAGCTCGAGATGCCCCCGCTTTGGCCACGGGAAGGCATCAGGGGAAAAATGGCCGTAGCCAAAATGAAAATGCCTGGTCGACCCTGGCAGGCACCCTCAATGCCATTGGGTTAGGGACCACAAAAACAGCAGAAAAGTGGCAGCAAGTATGTACACATTATACTACACGACCATACACCAAATAAACTATAACTTTTTGTCATTGCTTCATTCTTGTATTGTGTATGTGCTCTTCTTTTTTTGTAGCTCTTGTTTATTTCATTTCATGTTATGTATTTTGTGTAATTGGACATTGGTCCGTAAATAAATAAATAAATGACACCGAGAGGAAGACACCTGTCTGTAGCTAAGCAAGGTTTGATTTAGCAACTAATTAATCATTTCCTTCAATGTTACAGGTGTGGAGCGATTTAAAAAATAATGTCAAACGAAAAGCCTTTCGCTTGGCTGTGGAAAGAAGTAAGACAGGAGGTGGCCCGAGCACAGCGATCCCACTCACTTCACTGGAGGAAAGGGTCCTCTCCATCATTGGGCCTGAGGCTGTGTATGGAGAAGACGGTGGAGCTGAAACGTTGCCACCTCCGATGAATCCGATAAGTTAATAAACAAATTTATTGTCATCCCTTAAGCTTAAAAACCGTAGTTGCTGTAGATGTTATATTGCAATTTAAAGTATTAGCCGCTTCTGTGTTTAGTTGCAATTGTTTGTACAAGTCCTTAGCGTTGACTATAATCGATGCAATATGCTTATAAAGAATGTATGTGTTTAGTTGCAGTTGTTTGTACAGGTCCATAGCGTTGACTATAATTGATGCAATATGCTTATAAAGAGTGCATGACATTGTGGTATATTTCATAATGCTTTCATTGCTCACTTATTTTTATTATGATAAGAAAAAAACTAATATATTTGTACTGTTTTGTAGGTGGACATTTATTTTGAGATATCTCCGGAAGTGATGGATGATTATGATCTTCCATCACTTCAAATACCTGTGGCCCCATGTCCCGAAACAGGGAAACGCCCCAGTACGAGTGAGGCAGTAGGTGTCCCACGTAAGTGCTCGCACTGAAATACTAAGATGGATCCCCAAACAACTCTGTCTTGGCACGCACTCCTTACTTCATTCACATTCACACATCATCTAATAATACTCTTCTGTTATTTTAACTCTTGACATGTCCCGACTTAAGTATTTGGTTCACTTGATCGTGTCATGTCTTCCTCAGGCGTCCCAGACTTGTTCTACACATGTGAACGAGTGTTTGCCTGGAAATTGTATCTGACAAATAATAAGCGTAAAGTTTTTAACAAAAATATTAATTGATTTTTTTTGTTTTAGCTAAAAGAAGAGGAGCGCTCTCTATAGAAGGGCGCTTCTTACACTTGGATGAGAGGAGAGTGATAATAGAGGAGAGGCGGATCGACCTGGACGAAAGAAGACAGGTATCGGATGAGAGGCGGAACAATGCGGACGATACGAGAAACATGTTACTAGAAAAACTAGTGACTGAATGTTTAAGAAGTTTTTAATATAAACAACAAATTATGGACATATATATTAAATTTCTCTGTTCAAAATTTGCATGAAATTTACCTAACAACCACAGAGTTTCTTGTTTGCGAATTTCTTCGATGTATGTCTTAATGGCCATCATCTGCCAAATATGTGCATCGTGTGAAGCTCCTCCATATTTTACACAAACAGCCAAATTTTTTTAAATTTGAGTCGCAAATCTCTGTGCAATTTTATATTGATAAATAACATAATAATTATTGGTATGCAGCAGATTTGTAATTAAATTATATATATAAAAATGAACAACTTATTACCATAATGGCATTCATGAAATGAAAACCTTTCCTATTGAAATAAATCTCTTCATGTGTACTTGGCGATACTATTGCTATGTGTGTTCCGTCAATACACCCTACTACGCCAGGAAATTGAAATTTCTCATGAAATCTGAAATAAGTACATAATAAATTATATTATAACAGTACATAATATATTATGCAACTAATGAGATGTTTTATTTTTTCAGGATTACCGACGATTTCACCTTCGGGCCAAACATAATGTGACCTTATAATTTAATAAATAAAACAATAACTTTGTTGACATCACTTTTATTTGGTATATACTTTTGCCGACTGGGTTTCGCCAGTACTGTAGCTTCTTCAGGGCAGTATAATACTATTGTATAATATTATTATTATACTATTAACCTGAAGAAGCTACGGTAGTAACGAAACCCGGTCAGCAAAAGTATATACCAAATAAAAGTGATGTAAACAAAGTTATTTTTTAAATTCTAATTTTTATTTTTATAAATAAATATTTTGTACCAAAACATACCCTTGTTTAATTGAATTTCGTTCTCCCCTTGTCCCAGGAAATTGTATATATCTCCCATTATATCATTTAACACAGAAACCATTTAATTTATATGTCGACTAACGGCATTTTGGGAATTACATGAATTCCAATCACTGCCGATTACCTTTTGGTAAGATCCGGTTGCAAGGAACGATAGTGTTGTTAGAACCTTGAAACCAAATGAAATAAAACATGTATTAATTTATCATTTGCATTACACGCAATGTATTTTTGATTGCTAGGTTGAATGGACCTTACATAAACATATAATATATGATGTACCCTACAGAAAGCTGTACAGGGCTAAGGAGCGATTAAATTAATTCACCTTTAACTCTAAGGGCACTCCAGTTTTTCACCTGCACACAGGAACTAAAAGTCTCAGTCGGTCGTATAATACAATAAAAACTTCTTGGGACAACCGGTAATGGGCTATAAATAATCCTGCCGGTATATCCAAGGGGTTGGATTCATCCCTCAATTGGCGTCTTAGAGATTCCTTTCTCAGCGAGAAACGAATGGCAATTCTCATGCGGAGGTAACCTGCCATTGTTTCTTTAAGTGTAATTATATAATTGCTATTATATTGTTTAAATGTTAAATTATGATAAAGCCGAAACAAAACAATCAAAAAATATTTTAATACATAAGTAGGAATCTTAATGGTGTAACTTTAAGATTAAGTATTAGGTTGTATTTTGGTAAAAGAACACGAACCTCAATGTAATTATACAATAAGGCTTTATGTCTTCAAATTATTATTACCAAAACTCGCCTATTCAAAGGCTACACAAACTTGATAATAAGTATCAGTCAGTTGATATCTACTGCACTGTGTCTCGACTAAAACTCACTGTATTTAAACGTGGTTATATAAAAAGATCATTTTTCAATTACATACGCGTTTTGTTATGAATTGTTGTATTAAAACATACTTTTTTTGTGCAAAATAGTTAATTGGACGAAAGACATCGAATACCTCAATGGCGAATTAAAAAAATGCGTTATTATAAACTTATTGTGATATAACTACGTTCGTGTTTAATAATTAAACCGTGTAATAGGGTTTCATGAATAAATAACTTACGTTTTATCGTATTATTTTGATTTTTACGATGAGATTTAGAAGTTTGAAGTCTAGCAGCTGCTGTCAGTAGTGGATGCTTAGATGGTTTGGGCATGTAGAGCAAATGAACGAAGAAAGGAGTGTAAGGAGAATATATCACGCTAATGTGAATGGAAGAAGCCGGGGACGTCCGAGGAAGACATGGGACGATCGAGTTAATCAAATATTTGAGTCGGGCCATGTCCGAAGTCGGAATAACAGAAGAGAATGTATGAGACGATGTATGAATGTGAATGAAGTAAAAAATGTATGCCAAGATCTAGTTGTTTGGCGGGCCGCCCTCTCTGCCTTCCCCTGCGGCGAAACGGTGTGATGGTTAGTTAGTTAGTTTAATCTTTCAAAAAGTGGTCATATCCAACTGATACCAACATATTAATAAAAAAAATTATCCTGTGATCACAAAGTCAAACACCGTTTTTAATATTATTCGAATTGGTGGGTGCCTACCTTCCTTTAAAGTAGTACGTCCAAAGTATTAAAGGTCATTCTTGATAAATGCGTAATGGAGGCAATTGCGTCAATCTGAACTCCAAAAAGATAAATTCAATTAATAAACAAACATTAAACTTTTTATATTGAATGACGAAGCTTAAATTGATGCATTTACCTCAGATAACTTATTTTAATGACATGAGAAGGTACCGACCTTCCATTTTAAATACACCTTTCTTCACCATTTGAAAAAAAACTTGTATACGGTCTGACATTTGACTTTAGAAGTCAAAATGCAATATCAAAGTATTTTTAATATGAAAACTGGACATTAGCTCGCCGCCCTTGGGTCCGGCACTTGACACTAATACGGTTTCATTTCACCATAGCCGGATGCGTCCGACTGTATAGTTAGGTGGTCGGGAGGCCTAGGAAGGATGGGGGAATTTCAAGACACCAGAACCTTCTGTCTTCTGTATAAACTAATTAGTATCCCTTCGACAGTCGCCACAGTGAGGCACCAGACAATCTGGGCCCTCCAGTACTAGCCAACCAACCGCCCCTGAACATAGAAACTCCAATAATACCTCTGTAACTATCTATGCTCCCGGTACCATATCCAAGCCGCAACTAGAATACTCAATTGATAATTAGTAGATATTATTACTTAATAATAATCGTGAAGTCTTCCACCTACAACTGATCATTATAGTCACATGTAAACCAGCCTTTATGCCATATTGAAAATGCGAACATAATGCCATTTTGTGCACCGGCAATTTACGCTAAATCATTTATTTTCCTACTTCCGTCTTTCCTGTAAAGGTTTTTAAGATTTGCACTGTGACGAGGAAAGCCTTCTTTTCGCAAACGTTATCATTAGGTACGTAAGGCGCCTACTTCAAGTATTTGTGTATCAAGTTACTAAATATATTTTTAAATTTTAATGTAGTGCAGTAACGTTTTTATTTTATCTTATGTATGAGTCATTCTAGTCCCTTATTCATGATAAATAATATTTGAAAATAAATTATTTCTTAATTTTGTAAACGTCCTAGGATTTTTTTTTGTGTAGGTACCTATTAATATCGATTTATTGTTACTAAATCATCAGTTTTTTTTTTTAATTAATTTATACTTTGTCATTGCTCTCTGTGTGTTACATATATCAGTTTGGAAAAAAAACTAAGGCCGCATACTCAATTTTTTTTATTCTCGCCTACGCCAAGCTTCTTTTTTTTTTTTTTTTAATATTTTATGAAAAACTTTATTTATTTTGTAGAAATTTAGTATTGAGAACGTCCGACCTTCTTGATTAAGGTTACCAGATTATCTAATCAAACATATTTTAATTCGTCGAAAGATCTCCTAATTATTAAAACGGCTACTGGTATTCTATTTTACCTTTAAATTAAAGGCGTATCTCCTTTTTTTCTGTTAATTTGCGATAGGTAATACAAATATCCAAGCCATCCATTCCGACATCCAAGTAAGCACTAACTACCTATTACCAATCGTCAAACTAAATACTATATCCTACTACCAAACCCCAAACTAGATACTATAACTTACTACCAACCTCCAGATTAGGCACTATCTACTTACTACGAACCTCCAAATTAAACACAATAACTTACCAACAATCTCCAAATTAGGCAGTATAATTATTCACAAATTAGAACAATATCCCTACTACCAACCCCAAATTAGCCATAATCTACCTACTGCCAAACTATAGACAATAAAATCTACTACCAATCTCTAAACTTCTACCAACCCCGATCTATATTCCTTGTCCGAGTTCCTCTATAATCATTAACTAAAAATGGCGTCAGTACAGGCGGCGTCCCACGCCCCGGGAGGGCCTCAGATAGTTGGGGGCCCCGGACTCCTGTCCCTCGCGGTGGCCGCGCTGAGGTTCAGCCCCTGGCCGACTGCACCCCCGCGGCCTGTGCCCCAAGAGAGGACCATCGCGCTGGGTGAGGTGTAATTCCACGACCATGCCGGCGACTGCTGGATTGTCCTTTACGACAGGGTCTACAACATTACCACTCTGCTTGATAAGGTGAGAATTCAATTGTTACTTCGACTTTAATATACTAGGCAAATAGAGTGGTTAACTTGATAACAAACTTGACAAACAAATTAGATCGAAATTTATTTATTTGATTATATCCCATCTGGGCTTTTACGTGGATTTTTAGAACAATATAATGAGCTATCAAGTACGAGTATATAGCAATTTAAAAACACGAACATTTAAAAAAAATATTTAACAGTAACATAAAATAGAAAACTAAAATGATATTATAAAAGAAAAGATGATGATTTTTTTTCCATCAGAAATTTACGGCCTGAATGGCCAGATTTTTTTAACATCAATTTTTTTGTTCTTTATTCTATGACAAACTCCAACTTCTTTATTATTAGGGTGATGTCAATTATTGGATAATTGTAATTATTTTAATGTATTGGTATGTTAAGTTAGGTTAAGTTTAGGTCCATAGTTATATAGCAGGATATACCTACCTGGTTCTAGACTTTCCGGAGGATCAGTTTGGGTTTTCTGTGCGTTCTGTGAACCCTTTCCCCATACCGGGCGAGCTTGTATTATATTGTTACAACTCTCATCATATTTGATGACCATCAAATGGACGACCGGCTCCATTTTAAATGATTGGCTGATTCTCGATCCGTTTCAGCTTTTGATCAGCTGATAACATAATGTGACGAGAGTTTGAAGCGCCCCCTTATTTCAAAAGTAGTACCTTTATTTTACTTTCTAATACCTTTCCTTCGTTGCCAATTTTTTGCGGCCCTTTCATGTAACATAACTTTAATTTTAACCCCCTCAATACATCTATCTAGACATTAACATTCATTTCACCAATATTTTGCCGGTTCTATATATCATGATATATGTAAAAGTATATGTAATAATATATAATATATTAAACAGACAAGAAGGTAAGCTAGATACGTAGTTACGGTGTGAGTAGTTACGCTGTACGTAGTTGGTAGATAATCCAACTACCCACGACATGCGCGTCTGTCTCATGTTTCATTCATTGAGCCATCTATCGCACAAAGTAAGAACTTCATGAATATTTTGAAAAGCGTAATATCAAAAATATCTTCAGTCAAAAAACATTATACATTATAGCACATATACATATATGTACGCACACATACATACACTTATGCACACATACATATATGTACGCATATATATATATTTATGTATCGAAATATCATATCATATAAGTATCTACGAGTATATCCCGTTCCTACCATACTTTTAATTCCCCAATCCAACGCTTACACAGTCTAGGTCACAGTTAAATACCTAAATGATATGGATGTATTTGACAATAATCTAAACTTGGCAAATTTCAAAAGGAGGATGAACGAATTGTTTCTGCCCAGTTTATAAATTATTGTCAACTACAACTTATATCATTTAATTATTTGTTAATAATGTTAATATTGGCTTTATGGATATTGTACTATTTACTATTTTCAAGTGTAACTTAATTTTTATCGTAGCTTTTACGTAGTACAGAGTGTAGGTATGGGTTAACTCATAGAGGAATTAATTTATACTTTTTATGTTGTTTTTGTTTTTATTATCTTTCCAACTTTACTATCATCCGCAGTTTATCTCATTCCACTCTGAGCGCTGAAATGTACGTTGCATAAGATAGGTCTCAATTAAAAGAAATTATTTAATATTTAATAGTTTTATCACTTCTAACAATAGCTGTAAATCCAGTTTGTCCGATGAAACACCACAATTGACACCAAAATATTAAAGTTTTCACGTACCTACGGAAAACCCATGTCCACAATATTTTTAGCGAAACATCCCAACTTAAAGTCGGGGTCGTACAGAACTCTAACATTATGATACTGACTCAAAGTCAAGGACTTACAGAGGTCTATCATTAGCATATTAACGCAAAGTCAAAGAAGTAGGTACAGAGTTATATCATGTAGATATGAACTCAAAGTCAAGGTCATACAGAGAACCACCATTACGATATGATCTCAAAGTCAAGGTCATACTGAGCTCAACCATGATTACCTATGATACAGACTCAAAGTCAAGGTCGTACAGAGCTCTACCATTACAATACTATCTCAAAGTCAAGGTCATCCATTACGATGCCTACTCAAATTCAAAGATGTACAGAACTCTAACATTACGATATTTTATTTTTTATTTATTTATTTATTTATTCATTAACGCCCCAAAGGGCTTTCACATATTTTAACATTAAAATGATTATGTGTACAGAACTTAAAAAAAAAACATGATGCATAGTTGGTATACGGTAACATATTTATAATATATATGAAGGTATAATAATGTATAAGTGCATGACACAGAGAAGTTACAAAGGGAAAGGTTTTTTAATTTGTAGATACTCCTTTTTTTATAAAAATAGTAATAGCCTGATCTACATGATACATAATTCACAAGTGCATAATATAATACTCGTATAATATGAGTGCATGACATTGTGAAAAAAATCATTGTGTTTTTATATTTCGGATGATGTAAAAATGTATGAAATTGCATAATACATAATATAGTATATGATACATAGAAAAAAAAAAAAGAGGAACAAGTTTTTGGATTGCAGATGAGTACAAAGATAATATATATGAAAAAATAATAATTAAACAATATCTCTTATGCGATGCTCTTATAATTGTTGCAACATAAAAATATCGTTCAGGTATCTTTTAAACATGGGTAAACTTATATTATGTAATTTTTGTCGGTTTGTCTATTTATTGTTTTTTTTTTTGTTTAATTGTGTAATTTTTATCGGTTTGTGATTTTTTCGGAGGTTATTTTTGTAGGTTTGTGAAATTTTTGTATTTTATTTTGGTCAAATTGTTTATTTTTTGTCGGTTTGTCGGTTATTTGTATGTTGTTTTTGTAGGTTTGTGTAATTTTGTGTAGTATATGAAATATAGAAAGAAAAAAGAGGAACAAGTTTTTGGATTGTAGATGAGTACATAGATAATACATATAAAAAAATAATAATTAAACAAAAGCTCTTATGCGATGCTCTTATAATTGTTGCAACATAAAAATATCATTCAGGTATCTTTTAAACATGTGTAAACTTAAATTAAATATATCTATAGCAGAGGGGAATTTATTTCCAAGTATATGTAGACGAGAAATGGGTGAATGCATTTGGTAGTTAGTCCCAGAAGTATTTTTACAGAATAACATATTTTGCCGAGTTTGTCGATGGAGTCAAAGTCAATGTGGTAGAGAACTTTACCATTTAAAGGCGGTAGAGTTCTGTTGCTAGACTTCTACGGCCATTCTGTTAGAATAAGAACTAAGTCGAGGATACCTTTACGATACGGCCATGACGTTAGCATACCACAGAATCATGGTGTAGGTAGATAAAATGACAATTAACTGTTCAAAGACGTACAAAGCTATAATTACCAATATGATACTCACAAGACAAGTCAAAGACGTACATAGCTTTACTTATCAATATAATACTCACAAGATAAGTCAAAGGTGTACATGATAATATTATGAAATATACAAACCAACAAAAAATACACAATTCGACAAAAATAATATTCAAAAATACACAAACCTACAAAAACAACAAACAAAAAAACACAAACCGACGAAAATTATACAATTAAACAAAAATAAAATACAAAAAAATCACAAACCGACAAAAAATACACAATTCGACAAAAATAAAATACAAAAATTACACAAACCTACAAAAATAACATACAATAAAATCACAAACCTAAAAAAATACAGAATTCGACAAAAATAAAATACAAAAATTACACAAACCTGCAAAAATAACAACAAAAAAAAATCACAAACCGACAAAAAATACACAATTCGACAAAAATAAATTACACAAATATACAAACTAACATAAAAAAACACAAACCGACAAAAATTCCACAATTCGACAAAAATAAAATACAAAAATTACACAAACCTACAAAAATAACGTGCAAAAAATCACACACCGACAAAAATTACACAATTAAACAAAAATAAAAACAAAAAATAGACCTACCGACAAAAGATACACAATTTATCTAGAATAAAATACAAAAATTACACAAACCTACAAAACTAACATACAAAAAATCACAAACCGATAAAAATAACAAATAAAAAAACACAAACCGGCAAAAAATACAAAATTCGACAAAAATAAAATCCAATAATTAGACAAACCGACAAAAAATACACATTTCGAAAAACAAAAAATACAAAAATTACACAAACTTACATATATAACATTAAAAAAATCACAACCACAAAAATTAAAAATTAAACACAAATAAAATACAAAAATTACACAAACCTAAAAAAACAACATACAAAAAAATCACAAACCGACAAAAAATACACAATTCGACAAAAATAAAATACAAAAATTACACAAACCTACAAAACTAACATACAAAAAAATCACAAACCGACAAAAAATACACAATTCGACAAAAGTAAAAAACAAAAATTGTACAAAAATACAAACAAAAATAAAAAAAACACAAACCGACAAATAATACACAATTCGACAAAAATAAAATACAAAAATTACACAAACCTAAAAAAATAACAATAAAATAAAATCACAAACCGACAAAAAATACACAATTCGACAAAAATAAAATACAAAAATTGCACAAATCTACAAACTAACATAAAAAAAACACAAACCGACAAAAATTCCACAATTCGACAAAAATAAAATACAAAAATTACACAAACCTACAAAAATAACCTGCAAAAAATCACACACCGACAAAAATTACACAATTAAACAAAAATTAAATACAAAAAATAGACAAACCGACAAAAATTACACATTTAAACTAAAACGAGATACAAAAGTTACACAAACCTACAAAAATAACATAAAAAAACAAAAACCGACAAAAAATAGACAATTAAACTAAAATAAAATACAAAAAATTCACAAACCTACAAAAATAACATATAAAAAAACACAAACCGGCAAAAAATACACAATTCGACAAAAATAAAATACAAAAATTAGACAAACCGACAAAAAATACACATTTCGAAAAAAATAAAATACAAAAATTACACAAACCTATAAAAATAACCTGCAAAAAATCACACACCGACAAAAATTACACAATTAAACAAAAATAAAAAACAAAAAATAGACAAACCGACAAAAGATACACAATTTATCTACAATAAAATACAAAAATTACACAAACCTACAAAACTAACATACAAAAAAATCACAAACCGATAAAAATAACATATAAAAAAAACACAAACCTACAAAAATAACATATTAAAAAACACAAACCGGCAAAAAATACACAATTCGACAAAAATAAAATCCAATAATTAGACAAACCGACAAAAAATACACATTTCGAAAAAAATAAAATACAAAAATTACACAAACCTACATAACTAACATACAAAAAAATCACAAACCGACAAAAAATACACAATTCGACAAAAGAAAAAAACAAAAATTGTACAAACCTACAAACAAAACATAAAAAAAACACAAACCGACAAATAATACACAATTCGACAAAAATAAAATACAAAAATTACACAAACCTACAAAAATAACCTGCGAAAAAATCACAAACCGACAAAAAATCACGCAATTAAACAAAAAAACACAAAACGACAAAAAATACACAATTCGACAAAAATAAAATACAAAAATTACACAAACCTAAAAAATAACATACAATAAAATCACAAACCTAAAAAAATACACAATTCGACAAAAATAAAATACAAAAATTACACAAACCTACAAAAATAACAATAAAATAAAATCACAACCGACAAAAAATACACAATTCGACAAAAATAAAACACAAAAATTGCACAAATCTACAAACTAACATAAAAAAAACACAAATCGACAAAAAATACACAATTCGACAAAAATAAAATACAAAAATTACAGAAACCTACAAAAATAACCTGCGAAAAAATCACAAACCGACAAAAAATCACACAATTAAACAAAAACACACAAACCGACAAAAAATACACATTTCGAAAAAAATAAAATACAAAAATTACACAAACCTACATATATAACATTAAAAAAATCACAACCACAAAAATTACAAAATTAAACACAAATAAAATACAAAAATTACACAAACCTAAAAAAACAACATACAAAAAAATCACAAACCGACAAAAATACACAATTCAACAAAAATAAAATACAAAATTACACAAACCTACAAAAATAACCTGCGAAAAAATCACAAACCGACAAAAAATCACGCAATTAAACAAAAAAACACAAACCGACAAAAAATACACAATTCGACAAAAATAAAATACAAAAATTACACAAACCTACAAAAAATACATATTTCGAAAAAAATAAAATACAAAAATTACTCAAAACCTACAAAACTAACATACAAAAAAATCACAAACCGACAAAAAATACACAATTCGACAAAAGAAAAAAACAAAAATTGTACAAACCTACAAACAAACATAAAAAAAACACAAACCGACAAATAATACACAATTCGACAAAAATAAAATACAAAAATTACACAAACCTACAAAAATAACCTGCGAAAAAATCACAAACCGACAAAAAATCACGCAATTAAACAAAAAAACACAAAACGACAAAAAATACACAATTCGACAAAAATAAAATACAAAAATTACACAAACCTACAAAAATAACAATAAAATAAAATCACAAACCGACAAAAAATACACAATTCGACAAAAATAAAATACAAAAATTGCACAAATCTACAAACTAACATAAAAAAAACACAAACCGACAAAAATTCCACAATTCGACAAAAATAAAATACAAAAATTACACAAACCTACAAAAATAACCTGCAAAAAATCACACACCGACAAAAATTACACAATTAAACAAAAATTAAATACAAAAAATAGACAAACCGACAAAAATTACACATTTAAACTAAAACGAGATACAAAAGTTACAAAAATAACATTAAAAACAAAAACCGACAAAAAATAGACAATTAAACTAAAATAAAATACAAAAAATTCACAAACCTACAAAAATAACATATAAAAAAACACAAACCGGCAAAAAATACACAATTCGATAAAAATAAAACACAATAATTAGACAAACCGACAAAAAATACACATTTCGAAAAAAATAAAATACAAAAATTACACAAACCTATAAAAATAACCTGCAAAAAATCACATACCGACAAAAATTACACAATTAAACAAAAATAAAAAACAAAAAATAGACAAACCGACAAAAGATACACAATTTATCTACAATAAAATACAAAAATTACACAAACCTACAAAACTAACATCCAAAAAAATCACAAACCGATAAAAATAACATATAAAAAAAACACAAACCGGCAAAAAATACACAATTCGACAAAAATAAAATCCAATAATTAGACAAACCGACAAAAAATACACATTTCGAAAAAAATAAAATACAAAAATTACACAAACCTACATATATAACATTAAAAAAATCACAACCACAAAAATTACAAAATTAAACACAAATAAAATACAAAAAATACACAAACCTAAAAAAACAACATACAAAAAAATCACAAACCGACAAAAATACACAATTCGACAAAAATAAAATACAAAAATTACACAAACCTACAAAACTAACATACAAAAAAATCACAAACCGACAAAAAATACACAATTGGACAAAAGTAAAAAACAAAAATTGTACAAACCTACAAAAATAACATTAAAAAAAACAAACCGACAAAAATACACAATTCGAAAAAAATAAAATACAAAAATTACACAAACCGACAAATAATACACAATTCAACAAAAATAAAATACAAAAATTACACAAACCTACAAAAATAACCTGCGAAAAAATCACAAACCGACAAAAAATATCGCAATTAAACAAAAAAACACAAACCGACAAAAAATACACAATTCGACAAAAATAAAATACAAAAATTACACAAACCTACAAAAATAACCTGCGAAAAAATCACAAACCGACAAAAAATCACACAATTAAACAAAAAAACACAAACCGACAAAAAATACACATTTCGAAAAAAATAAAATACAAAAATTACACAAACCTACATATATAACATTAAAAAAATCACAACCACAAAAATTACAAAATTAAACACAAATAAAATACAAAAATTACACAAACCTAAAAAAACAACATACAAAAAAATAGCAAACCGACAAAAATACACAATTCAACAAAAATAAAATACAAAAATTACACAAACCTACAAAAATAACCTGCGAAAAAATCACAAACCGACAAAAAATCACGCAATTAAACAAAAAAACACAAACCGACAAAAAATACACAATTCGACAAAAATAAAATACAAAAATTACACAAACCTACAAAAATAACCTGCGAAAAAATCACAAACCGACAAAAAATCACACAATTAAACAAAAAAACACAAACCGACAAAAAATACACATTTCGAAAAAAATAAAATACAAAAATTACACAAACTTACATATATAACATTAAAAAAATCACAACCACAAAAATTAAAAATTAAACACAAATAAAATACAAAAATTACACAAACCTAAAAAAACAACATACAAAAAAATCACAAACCGACAAAAAATACACATTTCGAAAAAAATAAAATACAAAAATTACACAAACCTGTAAAAATAACCTGCAAAAAATCACACACCGACAAAAATTACACAATTAAACAAAAATAAAAAACAAAAAATTGACAAACCGACAAAAGAGATACACAATTTATCTACAATAAAATACAAAAATTACACAAACCTACAAAACTAACATCCAAAAAAATCACAAACCGATAAAAATAACATATAAAAAAAACACAAACCGGCAAAAAATACACAATTCGACAAAAATAAAATCCAATAATTAGACAAACCGACAAAAAATACACATTTCGAAAAAAATAAAATACAAAAATTACACAAACCTACATATATAACATTAAAAAAATCACAACCACATAAATTACACAATTTAAAAAAAACTCAAATACAAAAATTACACAAACCTACAAAACTAACATACAAACAAATCACAAACCGACAAAAAATACACAATGACAAAAGTAAAATACAAAA